>JAPYYV010015713.1:0-12405 GCA_030522625.1 Copidosoma aretas
TATAAATTGTCAGACTTGTTTTAAAAATCGTTGTAATGTTTTCACAGAACTTTGTTGATCCTGCTTCTCGTACGCGACGCCACACGCGTGGTGTTCTGGGATCAAGACTCCGTCTGACAAACAACGGCCAACCGAACGTTGTATACCACTTGTTTTTTTTTTTTTTTTTTTTTTTTTTTTTTTTTTTTTTTTTTTTTTTTTTTTTTTCTTGCTACTTAGCACAGAGTCTGCTAGTTGTGTATTACAAATGTTTTCCATTAATTTTTGACAAAGGTGAGCAACGAAAATGCCAGCACCACCACCACCTCCACCTGCACCCACGTTCAACCTGGGAGCTGGGTCACCGGAACAGGATAGAGGAGCGTTGCTCCAATCGATCAGGGCTGGCAAACCGCTCAAGAAAACGATCACTGTGGACAAAAGTGCCCCTGCTATCACTGGTGAATTTGCATTGCTTTTTACTTTGACAAGTAGCCAAATTATTTAAGCTGGAAAATCACTGAAAACTCTCCCAATAATTTTTTCTTGCAGGAACAGTGAAAGGAGAGGGAATTAGTACTTCGAGCACCACAAATGTAAATACAAGGCCTAATGCAGGGAGTAATAAAGGAAATAGTATTAACAATGGCAACTCCATGGGTTTGGGTGGTCTATTTGCTGGTGGCATGCCTAAACTTAAACCCACTGGTATGAGGAACAATCTTGCGGAAAGAGACAATGGCAATGGACCAGCACACACAGGATCGGCTACGTTACCAAGTGCCAAACGCGGACCACCGCCTATGCCACCGTCAGCTGCACAGAAACCACAGCTATTTACCCAGAAGATCACAGAGTCTAGTGCGAATCACAACCCAGAGACTCCAAAAATATCTTTCGGAAAACCAACACTGGCGCCAAAGCCACCTACGACGTCTTCCGGTGGAGTACAACAAAAACCCTCACCACCGCCTAAAAAACTCAATCTTACAATAAACAATTCAGTATCCAGGTACGTTTTTCGATCATAAATATCTAAACAATTCGTAAAACAGTTTTTATAATATAAAATCCAAATCGTAGTAGTTACTTAGTTAATAGCAATGTTGATTTATTATTTGTAAATGCTTACCAACGTTTAGTAATTCATGGAATATGTGCTTATAGCACTCAGTGATACGGAAAACTCTTAACATGTACATTTAATTTAAAAAGTAGGCGGATGTTGCAACCTTATTGTAATTGACCTTGTTCTCATATTCTTTATTTTCTGTGGCCTCTATGATGCTCAAACAAATGTGCACACTTTAATTGTTTCACCCTGAACGAGTACATTATTTTACATATAATTTTTTTGATTTTTAATACATTTGTTTATGAATAAGTTGATTTAAGTGCTCTGTATGTTTTTTTTAATTACAAAAATTTAATTAAATTTGTAACTTATGATAACTCGTTACTAAATATAATTTTAAGCTGTCTGACAGTAAGTTGCAACTTTCATTACATGAAATGGTAATCCGGTCTAATTGACAAAGTGCTCTCTTTGTTTTCTGTTTTGTAATTGTCATAATTGACGTAATGGGTTCGTTCAAGTAAGTTGATCTGACGGACGTAATCTCTTTTTAACCTGGGCCTCTTGATGAACGCTAGATTAATATGTTGGAATTAAGTGCCATTTTTAAAAATATCCTATGATCCATAAAATTTTGTTGGATTTATTTTCGCGGAACAAGAAATAATGTTTCCGTATTGACAGACGTGGCGGAACTGTTTTTCAAACTCAATACTCGAGAAATTTCAACGAACCATCGCGGAAACACGACAAAACCCTGAATCCCTAAACGTGTGGCAAACAGCCGTAAAAATGGTTCATCATTTATTTTGTATTGGCAGAGCGCAGAGCATGCGGATACCACGCTCGTCGCCAGTTTTGGCGCCGACGCCGTCCTCGCTGCACCAATCCCAGGATTGCCTGAACGAGTCTCAGCACAGGCCGATGATAACGCGAGTGCTGAGGCCACCGCAAGCGAGGCCGCCTTCGCCACCCACATCCCGAGGGCCGAGCAGCAGTGGCACCACGAGCAACGGGGTGCCGATCACGAGGGTCGCTCCTCCACCCCCAACCAGAGCACTGCTACTGCCACCCCCGCCGCCTCCGCTGCCGCATCGCACCTCGTCCACGGCAGTGTCCAGCGGTGGTAGCACCTCCAGCACGGCCGCGGCGATGACGATACGGCAGGCTCCGCCGTCGCTGCCACCCCCGACGCCACCGATGCGGGGCCAATCTCTTCAGCAGCGCAACGGACTTGGGCACTCTGATTTGGAGACACGCTTTGCCGAAATGTTCCACTCGATAGCCACCTTCCCGTCGCCTGCGCCCTTCCGTGGCATCCCCAAGGTCTACAACAGCAAAACTGGTGAGCCTCTCGGCCAGAATGCTCGGGCCTACGGGGGACTGCTTAACTTCACTTTCAGAAGGCAGTTCTCCCAGTTCAATTTTTAACTTTTTGTCTATAGCTGTTTCTCTCTCGCTCTTAAGTTTTACCTATAATCTTTTACTTTTCTCTTTGTTGATGTACTTACGTTTTTACGTTGGAAGGGTTTAATGTGAATGCCAAAGAGTTCTCACAGATTAGTCATGTTTAGATTCGTTGAATGATCATCTGAATGTTGAGTCTATTTTTAAGCATGGATTAACCGCGACAAGATGGAAAATCACCGTTTGATCAAAACAGAGGATATACTATAGGGATGTTAATTTATTTCACTTGTATGTAAGCACCTGTAGTATGGAATTTAACGCTTGATTAATACTTTGTTCCATTGCTTGATTCTAATCGCCTTGCATACATTTGAATATTTTTTCCATTGTTCTGTTTGAAATTCGCATTGAACCTTTTTACTAATTTTTTTGTACTAAAAAAGTTAACATAAAGCTTTTACTTGTGTGAAAAATTATAGTATTATGCTCAACAAATTACAATTCTGTAGAAAACTGTGGAACTACATATGTAAATGCATATTTTGATAAGAATTCTCATCAGTTGATGTTATTATTTTTTGTATGCATTTAATTTGTAAATATGAATAATAGATTATTAGTATACCGATTTCTGCTTATTTACTTGAAACAGCTCTGATTAGAACATACGGTAAACCTTATTACTATTTGCATGAGATTCTATCTTGGTACTTTTTAAAGCAAAGTAATGACTTTGAGTTACTCAGAGTTTGACAAAATATTGCAATTTTACTTATAACTGGACTAACTGCTAACCAAGCAAGTCGCAACGACATCTCACAACTGCCTGGATTAAAATTACGATGCACACTGTTTTTCAAGCATAAATAAGTAGTCTCTCATTTAGCCACGCAAATAAACTAACAAACTATTTGAAAACACTCGAAAGCTGTGTTTTACAATAGTCAGCTTTGCCCGCTGCATGAAGCTGTATGCCACCAACCCAACAATGATCTCTCTCCAGCATGCGTTTATATTTTTTGTTAACAAGTGCATTACTGTACTCCAATACCTTTTCTCTATTGTAAACATGAACACTAAAAAGATGATGTATGGCATTGTTCGCTTTTTTTTTTTTTTTTTTTTTTTTTTTTTTTTTTTTTTTTTTTTTTTTTTTTTTTTTTTTTTTTTTTTTTTTTTTTTTTCTTTAAAATACTCGCCTCCACCCCCCCCCCGGCTCGAGGCAACAGCCGCCCCAGCCACCAGCACCTGCGGCAGCGCAACAGTGGCAGCAGCACAATGCAGCCTCGTCGGCGTGCTAAGGACGGCTGCGCTCTTGTCTGTGCTTTCTCCTCTGCTGCAAATGCCAGGATAGCAGTTCCGATGATCAGCCTGTATAGGTTGTTGCTGCTATTGTTGTTGTTGATGGGAAAGCCAATGACCAAGAGAAGAATCACGTAGATTTTAACTATACCGTTGTTTCACTGCATAAACGTACAGAAATGATGAGGGAAGGAAGTATAATACATTGAAGTGTTCTTTCTCCTCTTGTGGAGAGAGACTCCTCGACCGACGCATTGTTTATTTTGTGTATGGGTGTCTTTTTGTATGCACGTGAGAAAACGAAATAAATTATTATACATATATATATATATACATACACACCATATGATAATGGTGAATGTGAATTGTGAACGCGCAGCATGGATGAGAAAAGAGAGAGTACTACTCCAGAGTGCCCCCCTTTGCACAAACGTTGTTGAAATATAAACATATGTCGCAGTAGCTCCTTGAATTCTAGAGTGCAATTATTTTCGAGATCCAAAGTAACGTGTCGCGCGAATGAGGCTTGTTATGTTTTTGTTGCTGTGATACATCAGGGGGTTTTCGTTATAATTGGTCGTTGGTGAAAATTCTATATAGAG
The DNA here is from genome assembly GCA_030522625.1 of Copidosoma aretas. NCBI lineage: Eukaryota > Metazoa > Arthropoda > Insecta > Hymenoptera > Encyrtidae > Copidosoma > Copidosoma aretas. Next base: position 4,369 of record JAPYYV010015713.1, read on the forward strand.
ATCGTTGAATTTTACTGCATTATCAAAAGAAATTATATCGTTGAGTAATTTTATTCAAATTTGCATTTATCGAAACTCGTTTGTTCCAGCACAAAAACTTCAAGTTTCAACTCGACAAATTTGCACTTCTAAAAAAATCTATGAAATATTGTAACGTATCGATGATCAATCGATTATTTTGAAGCGTGAAAATTCCGAAGTTACTAAACTGATAATAAAATAATAATTAAGAGTCATCTGGTTTTTTAAAGTTTGTTCTTTTACTTCGCTGTGTATTATTGTATAATCATATATATATACATACATTAACAATCGGAAATTTAATATTTGTTTTTAAGACGAAACGAAAAATTTCTTGATCCAAGATTGCAGTGCAATCATTGAGTAATCTTTCAAAGAAATAAATTGTGATAATCTTTCTTTTTTTTAACTATGCATATTAACAAAGAGTATTAGAACATTATAGCGTATTTTACAAATGATGGTAAAAAATTAATATTATTTACATTGTATTCATTAAAACAAATACTTTTTTTAATTGGCACGTGGGTTGATGACAAAATAGTTCATCAAAACTTTATCATAAGATCATCACAATTTTATCGATGCTTTGATGGTTTCAAACCCCAATAATAAAATTAATAACTTATTAAAATGCGTTAAAAAGTTCTTTTTATTTCAATTTTGAGTGCTCGTTTATTAGAAGTCATCAGTTACTGATTGCAAGCACTTGCGATATTAGTGCATAGTGTGGTAGAGGTTTCTCTATTGGCACCATCAAAGGCGCACTTTTTGTTAATGAATTTATACTTGTAAATAATTACATTGTTTGTAGCAATTCAAAGATTAGTAAAAAAAAGTTCTGGTGAAAATGTTTACCTTAGAATTGATTATCAGTAATTATTTATTAATTTTCTGGTTGGTTTTTATTTTAAATAAGTAGCTTAATGTATGCAAAAAAATTACCTTTTGTATGCAAGGCACGATTTTCAAGGTCGTCAATGTGTATGGTCATAATTTATCTACACCATGACGTGGTTAATTTTTTACACATTTTTAAAATTTCCCTTCAGTTGATTCCAAGTAGAATTAATTTAATTATTTTTTATTTCTTGACCTTTTTATGACATAGCAATAGTTATTACTTCAGTGCTAAACTTTAGGAATGAGAGACGGGTAGGGTGACAAACGTTGAGTTTATAATCAATTTAATAATCATCGCTTTTTTATTAAATTAATTTTAAATATAAACGAATATTTCAAAAAGTTATGCTGGAAACGCTCACGATTCGAGTTCTTTTTCTATGATGCTTCTGTATTCGTCGAAGCCACCTTCTATACATTTAATAGAACCTCCACCACATACCCACAACTCCTTACACACCATGCGAATTAACCTTTCGTCGTGAGATACAAGGATCACACCAGCCTGAAAGATTAAAAATTATTAAAGTAATGAACTTTTTGAATTATATCCATACAAACATTTTAAAAAGGCTTACCTGACAGCTTGTAATAGCTTTTCCTAGAGCCTCTATTGACTCAATGTCTAAATGATTGGTTGGTTCATCTAAAACTAGAAAATTAGGCATGGCAGCACACATTAGTGCAAAGGCAACTCTCGACTTCTGTCCTCCTGACAAGGAGTGTATTGTCTGAAGAGCCAAGTCTCCAGTGATTCCAAAACTACCTAACATTCTCCGGTATTCTTCAATAGATTTGCCTAAATACAAGAACAGTATGAAAATAACGTTTTATGAATCATGGTAAGAGATCGACTGGTTTTAAATCTTGACCTGGAAAGTGATTTTGTAGTAACTCCACAGGACAGACCCTCAGGTCAAGTTGGTCAACGTGATGTTGGCTGAAGTACCCAAACTTAAGATTGCGGTGCGTGTGTACAGTACCGCTTACAGAACTCAGTGCTCCAGTGATTATTTTGAGCAGTGTTGTTTTACCGGCTCCGTTTTCTCCAACTATACAAATACGCGATTGCAGATCGGCATTTAAACTTACATTCGTAAACACAAATTCTTTGTTGTTTGGGTAACGGAATGAGGCTTCGTTGATTTGGAGTATAGGAGGGTTCAGCGGGTCGACGTCCGGGAAGCGTAGTGTCACCTCACTCTCTTTATCCACTGCTTTGAGTTCTGGTCTGTAAGTAGAAAATGTATTAAATAAATTTAAAAAATTTATTTTCGAATAGTAGTCAATGTATACTAACAACTTGTCCAGCATTTTTATTTTGCTTTGAACACTCGAAGCGCGATTTGCATTATAACGAAAACGATCAATGAATTCTTGAACGTGGGCTCGCTTAGCTTGTTGAGCTTCGAATTCTCGTTGCTGATTCTTTTCACGCTCGTCTTTCGTCTTCTCAAATTGTTCGTAATTGCCATGATACGACTCGATTTTCTGTCCTTTTAAGTACAGAATATCGGTGGGCACCTTGAAAAATTTTCATAATGCACAACATTTATCCGTATTACCTATACTATTTAGTTTAAATTTATAATCAGTCAAATACTCACGGTGTCAAGGAAGTTACGGTCGTGAGAGACAACGAGAAGGGTAGTGGGCCAAGACTGCAAATAACGTTCGAGCCATAGAATGGCTTTGATGTCCAACATGTTTGTGGGTTCATCAAGCAATAAAAGATCTGGTTTGGAGAACAAAGCTCGTGCTAGAGCAAGCCTCATGCGCCACCCACCCGAGAAAGCTTTCGTTGGCCAACTTTGGCGCTCAACTGAAAAACCAAGACCAGACAGTATTGTACTCGCTCGTGCTGGAGCTTTTTCAATCTCTGCAAGTTGCATGGCCTCAAAAACTTTTGCTGCAAACGAATTCAATCAATTAGTATTTTCAATCAAAAGAAAGTTTTTAAAAGTAAAATACTTGGTGTATTAATTTAACCTAATTCTTCGCCCAAAGCGTCATTGCCTTTGCCTTCCTTTTCGATCGCCGCTTGCAATTCTGCCTCGTGTTTTAAAAGCGCACAACGCTCTTCGTCAGACTGCAAAACCGATTCTAGCGCGGATGTTTCGTCGCCAGCCACTTCCTGTTCCACATGTAGGACTCGTATGTGTGAAGGTATTTGCAACTGTTTACTGATATTGACAAAAAAACTTTCTCAGTGAACCGTATGATGTGAAGGTTAAACAAAACATACAATATAGATTAGTTATCGACGTTTACCTAGATATCATCCTCAGTAATGTTGTTTTACCAAGTCCATTGCGCCCAACAAACCCATACCGTCTGCCAAAGGCTAACGTCAAATCAGCTCCTTGCAATAGAACTCTGTCTCCATATGCTACATCGAAATTTTCTATCCTAACATCATTTGTCCTATTTGTTCCACCTTTACCTTCCAACTTATTGTCCTTTTTACTTATCACCTGACTGACAGTGGCAGACTCAAGTGCAGGTAGAGCACCATTGTTTTTACCAGAGCCAGTTTCACGATTCTCTTGTTTCTGTCTTAATTTGGCTTCTGCTTTTTCTAGCTTCCTGGCATCTACTTTCTGGAATATTGAAATATTTTTTGCAATACAAAATTATATAAAACTTCTAACTACTTCGTAAAATTAGGATCATACTGAGGCATCATCTCTGGTTGTCACCCATATGCTTCTCATTTCATCAACTTCCTCCTCTAAAGTTGCAGTCATTGAACCCATATGAATAGGTGCGCTTAATACTTTGTTGACAACATTGATTCTCCTCTCCATGCCATTGGAACCACCCTTTAACATATTCAGCAGATCCCTGCATATTTGTCTGCAGCATAGGAAAACGACAAAACATTTTCATGTAATATCATAATGCCATGTATTTCTTGAAGCATATTATGATGATGCAGACGCATTGATGATAATAACTAAAATATAAATTTACTCACTTAACCTCCTTCACGGACTTTTTCTCTACCTCGTGTAAAACCTGTCCAATCGCTTCATAAACTTCATCTGCGTCCTCAAAGTCATCCTTAGAACTGTCGAGTATACCTGAAGTGAAAGAGTGCATAGATTAGAACTGACAAAGATTTTCTTTTTGTCTGACTAAACGTTACAATTAAACATTACACTGACAAATTTTTTTGTAAAAACAATTGTGCTTTTGTCGATAGAAAAATCACAATGATGCATTGTAAGTAAGTATAGGTTGACAAAAAATATTGAATCACCAGATTGTTTGTACCTTATTAAAAATCCTTTGAAAAGTCTAAACAAGCAGAAGACTTTAAAAACTCTGACAGAGATAAGTTATTGGAAAGACACGCATTGCTTGAGTTCACGTTTCTCAAAAAAAAAAAAAATTAATCAACACGTTATTTCGTGTAACGTAAATGTCAATCAGAGCTTTAAATGATTATCGTGACATCTGCATATTATACAGTATTGGCCCGTCATGTGCGGGTGCATATTTTTTTATGTATTTATATATTTATCAATTGAGGTTATAGCACACCCACCTTTAACATACTGGTAGAGCTCGTCGTCGATCGTTGGATACAAACTTCTAATGTAACTGCCGCAATCTGCCATATCACAAATCACTACGATGTATTATCCAGCTGTTAAACAGATCTTCAACAAGGTAAACAACACGCGCAAGCCTTAATTTTTTCGTAAAAACCTTTGAGGTCTCATAGTCTCATTTGCCTCTTTACCTTGTGTGTCCTCTCGCAGACACTTCTCAATTCTCAATCTTCTCATGTATTGCCTTGTGCAATGACCTAGCTATCTATTTTAGATATAGGTATATTAGGTTTTAACAATACTTAAGTATGGATCATTTTACAAAAACGCATTTTATTATTTCAAGCTTTCAGAACCTTTTTCAAATACTGAAAACTGTTTTTTTCTCAAACCATGTTTCGCGATAAAAGTAAAAAAATTCATTGCGTGAAGGTAAAAAAAAAAAATAGTCTAAAATCTCTTCAACGTTTACTGTATATTTTGTAAAATCCAGTAAGAGACGTATGTATGTATGTATGTATACGGATCTAATATGTTCATTTAAAATTTTTTTTACAAGTAGTAAGTATACGCGCATAACGTGACAAAAATGCTTTTGTGAAATTATCTGACCTACGCTGAAAGATATTTACACTACACCATAGTAGTTATAGAGCAATGACACGTACTTAATTGTATCATCAGCGTGTAAACTGTATGGCGCTTGGTAAAAGTGTTCCTTGCACTATTTGCCACATTTCGTAGATTTAAACATATGGCCCCTAATGGGCGTGAACCGAGATATAAACCCCAGTAAACCGAACGAAACAGCGGTTTACTGCAAGTTTATGTCCTATTTGTGTATCAAAATTTTTTTGCCATACGAAACGCCTGAACGGTTTTCGAGTAGTGAATTAAATAAAAAAAAATAAAAATTGACCACCTGTAAACCGCTTGAAATTTTGAGGAATTATTATTTACCATCTTCACATTACGCAAAAAAATTACCATACGTTTTTATTTGGCTACTTTTGAGAAAAAAATGTTTAAAGTCGTGAAAAAGTGAGATTTTCGGAGTCTTGTAAACAAAATTCTGGAAAAATATTAAAAACTGTTTAAAACGTCTGGCAACGCGGTTTTAGCTTTCTGATGTGTTTATAAGTAATCCACATCAATGCCATACGTTTCCAATAAAATTTCACTCCATTTCACCTCATTTCACCCGCTCCCCAATACTGTCATAACTATAAGCAGTCAAGAGGGAGTTTCCATGACATCATTTATCAATGTAAGGAGTAATTTTATTGGAAACGTATGGCATTGATGTGGATTACTTATAAACATCCCAGGAAGCTAGAGCCGCGTTGCCAGACGTTTTAAACAGTTTTTAATATTTTTTACGGAATTTTGTTTGCAAGACTCCGAAAATCTCATTTTTTCACGACTTTAAACATTTTTTTCTCAAAAATCGCCAAGTAAAAACGTATGGTAATTTTTTAGCGTAATGTGAAGATGGTAAATAATAATTCCTCAAAATTTCAAGCGGTTTACAGGTGGTAATTTTTTTTTTTTTTTATTCAATTCACTACTCGAAAACCGTCCAGACGTTTCGTATGGCTTTCAGTAAACCGCTGTTTCGTTCGGTTTACAAGCGGAAAAAAAGTCTGTTTTTTCAACATTTTATATCTCGGTTTACGCCTATTAGGGGCCATACGTTTAAATATACGAAATGTGGCAAATAGTGCAAGGAACACTTTTACTAAGCACCATACAGTTTACACGCCGATGATACAATTACGTGTCATTGTTCCAAATATAGTAAATTCACTACAAGCTGTGCGTATTTAATTTTTCTTCGGTAGTAATGCCCGTTATTTACGACAGTTTTTTTTTTGTTCTTCTTGAAATAATTAATAAAGTAGGCGATAAAGCTCATTGGGTTGATCAGATGACTCGCACATTTACACGTAAGTATAATTAACATCTCTTCACGACTCGTAAAAAAGCTTTTTCGAGATCACGGAACGCTATGAGACTTTACTAAGTATAGCAGCATAGATACTTAATTCACTACAAAAATTTTAACAAAATTCTACTATTTGCCATACTTACTAAAAATACTACGTCCAGCGTAGGTCGATCGGATTATTTCCAACGCTAAGCGTTGTAATTTTACAAAGATTTGAGTACATTTACAAGCCAGTAGCATTTTTACTACGCCAGACAATAAAATGCAAATTCACCATGAGCTGTAGTAAACTTACGAAATAATTAAATAATTTTTTACAGCACGCGTTCGAATTCTATCGTTCGTCACTTGGATCGTTTGTTCGTTTAGGGCATCAATTACAAATGATTTGTGTTTATAATTGTGTGGTTAAGCTTTTTTGTTCACAAAAGCATATACTTTTTCCGTAAACAATACTTTGCCACTGCAATTTCTCACGAAATAGTTTTTTTTTCAAAATTCACTACACACTCAACGAACGAACGATCCAAGAAACGATCGAGCGATATAATTCGAACGTACGCGGAGTCGCGTTCCCTGCAAGTTCAGTGCGGTCATAATTTTGGTTGGACTCACTTGGATTGCAAGTAAGTAAAGAATTCCTAGAATACGTAAATATGTAAATCGACAAATCTTTTTGCGCAACCCCTATTAAATTCGAATATCTGGTGACGGGATATCGGCAAAATAAGCGGCGTACGGTCATTCTCCTAGCCTTGTAGACTCGGTGAAATTCGTCATTAAGCGGGAAAAATTTTCGCGCTGAATTTTTTTACAGTATTCCGTGAAGAATATGCTCTTGCCAGTCGGCAACCGGATAAAAAAATTGTTCAAACTAGTTTTTTTATGAATCAATACAAAATCTTTATCAAAAAACTCCATCGTACGATTTAGGCCAAAATAAAGAAAAAACCATAATCATTACGGACTACATTAATACTATAATTGAATTTATTTTTAACGACTAAGTAAGAGTTTTCGCTGTCCCACGATTTGCCCTAAAATCATGGTTTGAACAAAAATTGCTTTAAAAAACTCTGCACTCTTCCCTACTCCAGGCGTTTTTAGACGTCTGGTGCTTACTCGGTACAAGGAATAACAGTAATATAGCATTCGCCGAATCGCCACCAATGCGCACTCGGCCAGGGCGATCACTGGAGCCCCGAGGGCGGTTTTAGTTGCTCTTCCTCGGACCACTGATGCAATTCTCGATCAGCGGTACGAAATTAAAAAAAATGTTATCCGACTACAATTGACTATGTATTATCTTTAGCCTGGAATTCTTTGCAGTGAAATCGCACCAAGTATTTGTTGTTGATGTTATTTGCAATAAAAATACTATGAATAAAACTTGAGCCACCCCCGTATAAGTGTAACAATCAGTCCCGCAAAAAAAAAAAACACTCCTAATAATGGTATATTCCAAATTTTAGCGAAAATTGTAAACCAAGCGATCTTTCAATCTTCCCACAGTTGGCACCTCATCTTTATCCTGAAAAGGGATCGTGCAAAAGAGAGAGATCGAATTTCGGAGAAGCATTTCGCGCGGTGGGTTTTTTTTTTTTTTTT
>JAPYYV010015724.1:0-11464 GCA_030522625.1 Copidosoma aretas
TTATCCGACGTTGAATTTTTTTTGTCTTTTATTTGCTGTATTACACCTTTTTTTAAATTGTGTTTTCCTACCCGTACATCAACCAAAGTTGATTGTCACAGGCACCCTATACCATCTTGATGTAGAGTGCGTTGACCATAACCCAATATAAAACCTCTGAAATTAGTACCTGCCATGACCCATAACCTCTTATCCCATCTTCCCCAACTATAATGCCCTCTCTCTCCACCACTATATTTCATTATAGTATTTTGAAGTAATTTTTATTTTATTGTAAAATTCCCTTCATAATACTGTGGTGTACATGTATTTCTTTCTAGTACTGTCTATTTCTCTAATAATTTTATCCAAATATTGATTGTATTTGGAATTTTTATGAGCTCTGTTCGCTACTTGGATAATTAAACTGTAGAATTGTTGCGATTCTCTGTTTCCATGTCAACTAGAATCATAACCACAGTCAATAATCAGTGACAAGGTACTGAATAAAACGCTATGCGCAAAAATGTGTCATGAAAAGTTCCACCCCTGCTTTCTCTTTCCTACTTATGCCTTAAATTAAAGCTGGTATTATGATGATCCCATGTATTGTCGTCTTCGTGTTTCGCTTTGGTTCACATTTCATACATCCACGAGTCATAAAGTACAATAATCTTTTTCTTCACATAGTATTGAAGAAAAGGATTTAAAAATTTCATATCAAAGTCGTCACCTAACACGGAAGATAAAATATCTGTATTTGATGTTATTTTTAGTGTAAACACATTCTTTTCCCGATTATACTTCTATATCATACTTTAATAATTTTTTTACTTAAGTTGCACACGATTTATAAGCCAGACTATAAATTTTTATTGACATTATTATTGCACCCACTTTCAAATTTGATTCATGATGTTACCAACTTAAGAGAGATCAAGCGTGAATACGTTTTTGACGGATCTTAATGAAATTTTACCCACTCGCAGTTGAAGTTTTGAGCTTTTGAATGACGTCAAACCGATACAGCTAAACATACTCATTTGAAATATATTTACGATTGAACATAAGTATTTTCGTATGGGTTAACATAGGCTTCCGGTTAGTGACGATATTCATTCTTTGATAGCATCAAAAATTTTGACAAAACCTCTCTAAAAATAGGATAACCTTTTCTTCGTTTCAAAGTGTAACAAACAGCGCGCGCCTTCCACCCCCCACCACCCTTCCTCACACCACTCTGTGGGAAATTTCTACTTTTTTTTAATCAAATCCTAATATTTCGAGACTGAAAGTAGCTAGAAAAGTGATTCCTTTTAGAGGCTGAAGGTTGGTTAATATGAAATAAATAAAAATTATTCAATGTAGTGTTTGGCACGAAACTAAGCTTAAAAAATTTATTGATACCTGATGATTCACCAAAAAAATAAAATAAATGATGAAATAAAAATGAATGGACGCTGAAAAAAATGTGAAAGTATTACTAATGACTCATATACGCTTAAAGTATCATTTCGGTATCAATTATTGGCCTTTGAAAATTAAATGTAACCTATAAGTTGGAGTATCGTCGACAAAACAATCTATTTTTCTGTCTAATTGTTTCTAATCATACAGCAAAATATGAGGCTCATAATTATTTATTCATAATAAAATAAGGCAATGAATGTCAGACATTTTAAAAAATTTTTAAAATCGTCAGGAACTTACTTAACTTTAAAACTTTGCTCAAAAGTTGGTTATTTGAAACATATTGACACATTATTAAAAAAATTGAATTACGACAACAGCACATATTCAACTTTTTCAAAGAAACTTATAATTACAATGAAAATGTAGAATTACCTTTGTATTTCCAATATAACCTCAAATAAACTTTGAAATAGCTAAAAACAAGTTTCTTTTGATGAAAAATTGTAGTGTAAACTTTTTTATACTGAATTTTGTACATCAAAACGAGGTATGAAACGCAGAAACGCACGATAAAAACAACTATACAAAACTATATCAGGCAGTCAACTCACCTCAATAAATTGTTCGAAACCTAATAGTTTCACCAAAATAAAAAAAATTATGTGTATAAAAGCTGCGGAAGATGCAAAAGCGGTACTTAATAACACTTGTGACTTTTTAAAGTCTTTATTATTGTTCAGGTAATACTTAACCACCTGTGAAACTTGAACATAACTTCTAGCAAGGCATGTAGCTGCCAGAATAATTTTTAAGTGTGTTATCATTGTTTTCATTGTATTGTCAGCTTTTAGGCCAATTACTGTTAACAATAAAACAAGACAATAAGTGAAGAATACAGGACAACTGAAATAATTAAAGAAAAAATTTCTAACCTTTAACATTGCTCAAGTTTTTATTATTTCGAGAGTATATGTCAAAATTCTGAAAATACATTCAATCACGACTGCAATATGTAGCGATTATCTTCAATCAAACTTATAATTTATATTTAAAAATTGATAAATTGTAATTTCCTATATTGCAAAATTTCGGATGATTACTTTTTTGCACTCTAACCACTCAAGGAACGTAGGATGCAAAACAAAATTATGATAAAGAAAGTATGGCTCTGAACATAGTTTAAAAAATTTAAATATGTGCTGATCCATAAGCACCTGTGTTAAAGCTAAATAACAAAAGTTGCTATAACTTTTCTCTCAAACAACCTAGCTCCACAAAATTTTAACTGAGTTATATTTACGTCATAAATTATTTGTTTGTTAAGTTTCCTCGATATCTAATATATCCAAACCATATTTAAAGTACTGACAGTACTACCGTAAGGTGCTGTGTTTAAAGCTTATAGCTCAATAAAGCTCCATTAATATCTTGATGTTTTGAAGCTAAAGTGTTCAAATTTGAGATCCCAGATAGCTGTATATATAGAGTCTGTACAGTCTCTTGTGATTACAGTTTCTTTGGAGAACTGCATCCACGTATAATATCATAAATATAATGTATAATTTTAAGGTTGTAACGTCTTAGAGGGGCACAATTTTGAGGTTTTATGTTAGACATAGACTGACATTGATTGTTGTGTTAAGCATGTCTTAATTGTAAGATTTCAGGATTTATATTTTCCAAAAATAGAAGAGTCCCCAGAATAAGTCAACATCAGGTAAAAAATTTTAAGCTGACTAAGAAGTTATAGAGTTTGATTTTCAGGTTATATATTTTTTAGCTAAACGAATTGTTAAGTTGACCTTTGTTGGTGCTTTAACATTTTTTAATGTAGTTTTATGGACAAATACAGCAGTTAAAGGCACATTAAATGCATCACTTCATTTTAAATATTTTTAACATAAGTATGCAATATTAACTCCTGAGAGGGTTTTCTTACAATCAACTGCTTGTCCAGTGTAAGGCTTAATGGTTAATGAATTAACTAAGCCTTTAGGCAAATTCTGTCTTTGTACAGCAATACTTTCAGTGAACTTATACTATTTTTTACTCGCCTAATTTATTGTAGAGCAAAGTAAAAATTTTATGTAACAAACAACTAGCAATCAGGCAAGTATTTTTTACAATTTATAGGTCGTATACTGCAAGTGAAAGCTATAGGGGTATTGATTCAATGCTTGTATTCAAAAATCTTTTTTTTTAATGATGTATTTAACTACTGTATTTATAAAAACTGTATTTCCATATACGCATTTCCAAATGCTGCATTCAAATATGCATTTGCAAGTCAAGCTATTTAAATAGGTATTTAAATTTTGTATTTAGAGAGGAGCAGTTGTAGTTTAGTCGGCAAAGGCACAAGTCTTGGTTAGTTGCAGTATAGCTGTTCAAGTTAGGCGTGGGTTCGAATCCCGGTCGGGTGAACTCGAAATTTCTTTTAGAGTTGTATCCAGCTGAAATGTGTCCCCAAGTCTCGCGGCTAGATCTGCATCACCGGCCGACATGGGAGTAGCCTCTTTAAGGCGTTCTGGCTGGATACAGGACTAGTTGGGGTAAGGTGGGGTACATGGGGGGAAAAGACAACTAAGGGGTGGGCTTTATGGGTGCTCTGGGTAGATGTGGGACTACTTGGGTAAATGTGGAATCCGAAAGTAGAAAGAAGGGGGTGGACAGGGCAGGGATAACGGGTAATGACGGGGACTAGGGTGAAAGGGGTTATAGTTTGGATTAGGATCAACACTTTACACTAAGGTGGTTAAGGGTGTCTGGAAAAACCAACTCGAGTTAGTGCACGTGTAGGAATAAAAATAATAATAATAATAATAAAAAAAATAGTAAAAAAGAAATATAGTATTTAGAAATACGCATTTTAAATTACTGTACTTGGAAATGCTGTGTTTAGAAATACGCCTTTTAAAATACTGATTACAGCTCATAAGGAGTATTCAAAACCTTAGAATACAAGGTACAAAAAAAATTAAAATGACTAATATTTGTAAGTTCTGGGGCATACGATCTTGGCCGTCAAGCAGCGCACCAGGTCAGGACAAGAAGTCCAAGCGTTGTGCAAAAGAGTGAGAAAGCCTTGCAGCCCGGGCGCCTTAGCTGTGGTAGCTCTGTGGTTGTATGCATATGTGTGTGTAAACGAGAGAGAGCTTGACTCAGATAGTCGACTAGTTACGGCGGCGGTTGCGAAGAGCTGGGCGCGCGGTTGAGATGCTATGAATTTACTGTGAAATCTTCAATGAAAATAAATGGCATATTAAACATGGCAGATTAAAACTGGCAGCAAGAATTTTGCATGAAAAACAGGTCATAAAAAATTTTATTTCCACCGGGGACAAATTTGCGGTCATATTATTGAAATTTAAAATAGCGTTCAAGATCATAAACACGTGGTATTTTTACGGTAATACGCTGTTATTTTATTAAATTTTTTGTAACAAAGAATATTGCAATTATGTACTATTTTCTATACTGTTCATAAGTAATTATGTTACCATGACGTCAGTCGGTAAAAACCAATGACTAGAATGACAAAGCGTTTTTAGGGGAGCAGAGCACAATTTAAATCTAGTTGTTTCAATCACTTATTCACAATAAAACATAAGCTCTAAAAGTTCCGAAAAAATATTGCTCATAATCAGGTTCAAAATTTAGTTTAAAACTACTACTGAAAAATATGCAAGATCCGAATTATTAAACAGTATGAAATACAGTCAATTGGGGTGTGATATCCTGTATCATCACTTATGCATTAAGAATGCAGTGAACCGATCTTATACGTCACACGCGTACAACAGCAAGTGGGTCTTCTACGTCACAGTGTAATGCTGACATTACTACTACGTGACGTATGTGGATGTAAGCATTTATGTATATGCTTGTATACTGAATGCCTATAATTTATCTAATCTTATTCTGCAAATTTTATGTCTACGTATTTTATTCAATTTATCCGCATTCTGAAATACGGTATTAAAAACTTGTACTTAATTTGCGCTATCAGTACTTTCAACATCAATTGCCGTACCATTTTTTTTCTTTTATAACATAAGTTGTGCTCAAATAAAGAAGCTTGTACGATCGGTATTTCCACATTAATTGTTGTGATGCATTCACGAGTCCGCTACTCCAAATTCCAACGCGTATCATTCGCATTCGATTTATACAATAAGCGATCTTGGACATCATTTCAAAATCAATTTGCACGAAAACACAAAGATGCGAGGGATGAGCAATCTGAATTATCCATTGCTCTCTTATGATATGAACAATATTGTTTTATAAATCAACATTACAGTAGTTTTGCTAAGTGCTGACTGATTATTCGGACCATTAAAGTTGGCGCGTTCTCCTTGAGTCCGTATGTATAACCGTCACTCAAGGCCAAAATAACAGCTTTTCTATTTCATCGAGTATACGCTGAGTAACTATATAGGCCAGATGGCACTTTTTATCGCCATTTTGGTGATTTTCCACATAAACTTACGATGAAAAATTTCTTAGTGGCAATGGAATATTTAAACCGGCGACGGCGATGATTAGACGATATTCAGATTTCAATAGCAATTTATAATGATTTTCAAATATACTGGACCAATTTCAAGCGTGTTTGCGTGCTTCGCTTGCCTTATTAATAATTAGTATAGTGGCATATATATATTTTTAAACCCGTCAGAGGGTATCTATAGCATTAGGCTGACCAACCAAACTTGTTTTAATGTGGCTTTGTTTAAACGGATTTTTCATTCGAAATTATGACTATACACGAAACTCTAGGTAATTAAACTAATCATACTTACGTTAATATATTACTTGGTTTTGCAATGTCATATTAATAATTTTAAAGTATTACGAAGGATTTAAATAACGCCTTGTTTAAGCCAATAGACATTGCGGTGAGACGAGAAGGGGAAAGCTGATAAGAAACGAATAATCATTGCATAAAATGTACTTGTTTTATCATTTTTTTAGTTTTGTATATTTAAAATATATTTGACTTATGTTATTAAAATTATTTCTCTACTTGAAAAAAGTGATTCTTGGAGGCGGCGATTTTTTATGATCACAATGACGGCATTGGCGATTTTTTAGACTTTAGGTGGCGATAGAGGCCTATCTGGCAACACTGGGCTCGGAAGTAAGTTTAGTAGCAACCATAGAAATAAACATTGATTTTTCAAGCGATTTTAATCGTGTAGGTTTTAGATTTGGCGAGTTTTAAGCCGTTTACATAACCTGTATGAACAATCATAGTTAACTTATCACTAACCTAAAAATTAAAAAAAACAGGAGCTCGAAAGGAAGGACCGTCGATATTGGGCTTCAGACATGAAAAACAGTCGAACAACCATTAATTTTACCTCGTGTAGACTCCAGATCAACTGTACGACTAGTGACGGAAAATCTTGCTACTGCGTGCACGCAAGCAATGGTTGAGCGATAATTCGTTGATATACGTAATTCACCACATCTAGCGTCTTTACTTTTAAAACATGAGGGTATACTTTTTTTACTGTGCGATGGATACCGTTTAGCAAAGCTGCTGCAACCAAAAGTGACCCGTGCGTCATAACGTTAGCGTGCCACAGGACCACATTGGCGCTGCAGCGGGGCAAACTTTCTCTCGGAAAATGTATTGAAATCATAATTTTAATAAAATCCTGGGGGTTCTCAGATTTTAAATTATATTGCTTTTATAAGCGAACAAATCAAACATGGATTTTACAGGCTACCAATGGCAAATAATTTGTAAAAATTAAGTAACTTAAGAGTTTTTCTTACTTTTCTATCTGATTCTGATATTCTATAAGAAATCTTGTCAAGTTTTTTAGAATAATTTTTAATTACATCTTTGTTAGTTTTCTTGTTTAGTTTTCATTTTCTATAGATTAGATTTTCTTTAACTGTTGGTCTTTATTTATTTCAGTAGAAATTGGTTATTTGTATGATTTTTTTGTTTACAATATTCGCTGATTTTGAGTTGTAAAAAATTGTATGATTTTCAAACCAATTTTTTGTCGTAGGATTATTCAAACTTGGATTTATACTATTCCGTTGACCATGATCATTTATTTTCTTTAAATTCGTGGTATTTATAGTTATCGAGGGATAAAAAAACGTTCGTGGTGTACAGAAGTATTGCTCAAATTGTTTGCCTTAGACTTGATTGATTTAATAAGATGGCTTAAGAATTGGCTTGGCAACTTTGAATTTTATCCTTCTTCCTAAGTACCTTCAGTATGACTTTCTGTAATTAGTAAATATTGTTCCGCATAGTTTGTAGAATTTATAAGGTTTGAATGTTTATTAAAATTTCGAGAAATTTTTGACAGAGAGTCTAGTAATTGCGTGTATATTTTTATATATTTTCTAATCTTATTGATTCACTTAAAAATGTTTACTCTTTGATTTATAAATATTTGCTGCGCCTACTATATGTGCCAATGTACTCAGCAAGTTTTATATAATCCCGGATCATATTCAAGATCGTTCTATTAAAATAGCGATTGAAACTGAAATTTTCGTCAAAGGACAAATATAATATTAAAATAATGCATAACCTATTTGCAAATCAAGTATAATTGTTTGAAGAATTTTATGGCGGCCGTAAATTGGCTATGCGTTTATAAAAAGTCTAGAGCAAAGAAATTAAGATTTTTAAACATAAATGTGGTGTCTGTTTCTATGTTATACATGTAAAATAATATTGCATTATTTACGGCATTTTTGAGTTTGTAATAGAGTTCTGAAAAATTATTGTATTCACTATTGCAAAATTCACCAACGCAGGGACAAAAATAATTCATAGTACATCCTTTAATTACACGAAAAGTTCAAAAAAGCGTTTTAGGATAATACTATGAAACGTATTTATTGACTAAATAAGAAAATCCACAGATATACATATTACGCAAAAATATATTTTGTTGATTACGAATAGTATTTTTTATTCGCTTCAGAAATTCATGAGAAAATATGGATTCTACTTGATCATAATAATTATCACAGTTTTCAATTTTATTTTTATGTCACTGTTCCAAAGACTTGCGAATTGTCAAACAATATTTGGAAAAATAAAATATTTGTCAAATAAACAATGAAATCATTTGAAAAATAAAAACTGATATGCAATATTTCATATCTTTCTCGGTCTCTACCATAATTATTGTTAAATCAGTAATCTTAAAGCTAAATATTCGAACATTAAGGGATTTGCGATCCGGCTGGTTCAATCACGTCAATAAAATCCGAAGCGCTGATATTATTTCCACCAAAAACTGGCAAATAACTGCCTGAATTTTGAAATGCACATCCGTTGCATCGATTGTTATTGCATGTGACAGATGTATGACATTAAGAGTTGGTCATTTTGAAAAAGATTAACGTTTTTTCTTGATGTTAGAAATATTCTTAATAGAACTTGTAGAAGATATGGAACTAAATCATGGATGGAAAATTAACTATGATGTTTATTCTAAAAATAGCATATGATTAGGTAGAACAAATGGCATAAGTTCCCTAAAAAGGATTACAATTCATTATATCTGTACTTTAAGATAAAGGGCGGACGTAGTACATTCGATCTACGAACATATAAATTTTTATTTTGTTCTTTTGGAACCAGCATTATAAATAAGTCGAGAGCCTTATTAGCTCGTGCTTATAATACGCTTGCTTTTAAAAATTATTGGCAGCTCGACGATCCGGTGTTATAGTACATAAAAGTGTACACGATGTTGTGCAAGCAGTATGCGACAGCCGAGGAAACACTAACCTACTGCATTATGTATGTAATATGAATATGAGATACAGTCAGTTGGTTCCGATCACGTTTTCTTCTCATCAAGCTTTCTTATGTCTAGTACGCCTATTGTTATCTGTTGTACATGTACGATCCACGTCAACCGGACACCCCCACCTGTCCATAATTGGTTAAGGATTTCTGAGAAACTCTTGGGCGTAAAATGTAGCTTGAAATGCAATGTGGCCTTTTTAAAAAATTCATGATGGCGGACGAATATGGCGGCTACAAATAGTCTACCTTGTCCAAAAATAACAGTTTTTTTGAGATAACACGAGTTTAAATTATGGCTCAGTTGTAGAATTAGTGTAATTCGTTGTACCCTACATTACTAAATACTATCTTGCTTACTGTATTCATTCATAATGGTGTGCGTAATTCCTAACCTTAAAAAAGTCATCAAAAATCAGTTTTTTGTGGTTTACGACCACTTTTATTCTCAGATAATACAGTCAAGATATAAATTAAATGTATTTTCAACTTGTCAATGTAAATCTATGCTATCCATCAAGGTAATCTGCAAAATTAAGCCCCTAACCTCAAAAAATTCACCAAAAAAACTGTTACTTTAGGGCTTACGACTGCAAATATTCTCGAATGATGGAACAAATTTCCATATGGAATATTTTTAAGATTTAAACTTGTACATCTAGGATGTATATAAAGTTATTCTGCAATATGACGCCCCTAACCTTAAAAAAGTTATTTTAATAATGTTTTTTGTTCTTCGCAATGAGTCATTTTCTTATACAGTGAAAAAAAGCTGATTTTATTGTTATTTGGTCGCCAAACATAATTATAGACTATTTGTTTACTTCGACTACAATAAGTCGCTCCTTATTCTAAGAAAGCTGTCATGGAATATTATCTCGTGCTTTACTATACTCCATTGGTTTTTACAGACTGACGTCATGGTTACATAATTACTTATAAACAGTATAGAAAATAGTACATAATTGCAATATTTTTCGTTACAAAAAATTTAATAAAATAACAGCGTATTACCGTAAAAATACCACGTGTTTATGATATTGAACGCTATTTCAAATTTCAATAATATGACCGCAAATTTGTCCCCGGTGGAAATAAAATTTTTTATGACCTGTTTTTCATGCAAAATTCTTGCTGCCAGTTTCAATCTGCCATGTTTAATATGCCATTTATTTTCATTGAAGATTTTACAGTAAATTTATAGCATTCCAACCGCGCGCCCAGCTCTTCGCAACCGCTGCCGTAACTAGTCGACTATCTGAGTCGAGCTCTCTCTCGTTTACACACACATATGCATACAACCACAGAGCTACCACAGCTAAGGCACCCGGGCTGCAAGGCTTTCTCACTCTTTTGTGCAACGCTTGGACTTCTTGTCCTGATCTGGTGTTAGAAGTTATGTTCAAATTTCACAGGTGGTTAAGTATTACCTGAACAATAATAAAGGCTTTAAAAAGTCACAAGTATTATTAAGTACCGCTTTTGCATCTTCCGCAGCTTTTATACACAGTTTTTTTTATTTTGGTGGAACTATTAGGTTTCGAACAATTTTTTGAGGTTAGTTGATTGCCTGATATAGTTTTGTATAGTTGTTTTTATCGTGCGTTTCATACCTCGTTTTGATGTACAAAATTCAGTATAAAAAAGTTTACACTACAATTTTTCATCAAAGTTCATTTGAGGGTATGTTGGAAATACAAAAGTAATTCTTCATTTTCATTGTAATTATAAGTTCCTTTGGAAAAGTTGAATATGTGCTGTTGTCGTAATTCAATTTTTTAATAATGTGTCAATATGTTTCAAATAACCAAGTTTTGAGCAAAGTTTTGAGGTTAAGTAAGTTCCTGACGATTTTAAAATTTTTTTAAAATGTCTGACATTCATTGCCTTATTTTATTATGAATAAATAATTATGAGTCTCATAGTTTGCTGTATGATTAGAAACAATTAGACAGAAAAATAGATTGTTTTGTCGACGATACTCTAACTTATAGGTTACATTTGATTTTCAAACACCTTCAATTGATACCTAAATGATAATTCAAGCGTATATGAGTCATTAGTCATACTTTTACATT
The DNA here is from genome assembly GCA_030522625.1 of Copidosoma aretas. NCBI lineage: Eukaryota > Metazoa > Arthropoda > Insecta > Hymenoptera > Encyrtidae > Copidosoma > Copidosoma aretas. Next base: position 11,269 of record JAPYYV010015724.1, read on the forward strand.
TTTTTCAGCGTCCATTTATTTTTATTTCATCATTTATTTTATTTTTTTGGGGAATCATCAGGTATCAATAAATTTTTAAGCTTAGTTTCGTGCCAAACACTACTTTGAATAATTTTTTATTTATTTCATATTAACCAACCTTCAGCCTCTAAAAAGAATCACTTTTCTAGCCACTTTCAATCTCGAAATATTAGGA
>JAPYYV010015726.1:0-10046 GCA_030522625.1 Copidosoma aretas
CCCAATAGGGCTGAAAAAAAATTTTGGTAAAGATCCGTTGTCCGAAAGTGAAAGAAATCTACACTTTGACTCTAGAGGGGTACGGAAGTGACAGCTACGAAAGTGACATTTCGAGCTATGGGAACCTGTTAGAGAGGGGACCAGTCCTACACCGGACAACTCTACACAGTGCATCTTACACCAAAACATGTGAGCACGTTGTTATCAAACACAATAAGAAAATGATCGACACATTTATTAGGAATTGTGTACGAACACATACAAGTTCTACCCGAGTGTAGAATGAATTAGCAGGAACTGATGAATTCTACACAGGGTTTTGAGAACCAAAGACTGTACACAATGTTTATCCTACACGACACAAAAAATCTACACGTTTACATGTTTATATCAAACAAAATGAAAAAAAAAAAAAAACAACACAATTGTTTTAAATTGTGTACAAGCACGAACAGATTTGACCAAAGGATAGATGAATATATGAGAAATGTTTAAACTATACACAGAGTATTAAGTACGAAAAGTTGAACACAATGATTATCACTACACAATGGAAAATTATTCTACACGTTCATGTTTTATCGTGGACAAGCACGAATGTGTTTTACACTAGTGTAGAATGTAGTAGTTAAACGAAAAGGATATTCATAGTGCGCTCTACACAAAAAATGCATATTTTACATTCTACACTACATAACATAATCCTACACTATAAAAGCACTATCGTTCTACACATGTGTAGAATAAATACCGTTTAAACAAGTTCGTGTGGAACGCAAACCGTCAGCCTACTGCGAATGTACAGAATCTTTTACACAGGTGTAGATGGCTGGTTTACTTGTGCATACATATATTACCGTGTGTCTAAACTTAAAAGGGATATGGCTCAGAGGGCGCAACCATATTGGATTATAGCGCAGCCATATTAAGAACAAGTTTGGAATGCATGTGATTGGCTGTTTAGAAAATATAACTGCCTTCAATCCTTTGGCGCGCGAAGCGTGCTCTTAAAAAGGCTACACTGAAAAACATTCGGTGCAGTCGATATACCATAGGTGGCGCAGTGCCTACTCCGCACGTCCGGGTCCGGCGCGTCAGCTATGCCAGTCGGAACACTCGGAACAGCAGCTGCCCCCTGCCGTATATGCACTATACCGCACCCGTATACCTACTGTGCCAAAACCTGCGGTGTATAACGACTGACGTAGCCCGACTCGGTATACCGGTTATACACCGTATGGAAGTACAATAAATACACTGTAGTTTGGTATAGTGTGTATACGTGCGCTGACAGCCACTATACCGAATGTTTTCCAGTGCAGTAAATGTAAATTGCAGAGAGACGTGTGGGTGAAGTTACCTGTCCACTAGCCGCCCCGCATGCTTTGCATCGCCCCGAAAAATCATGAAAAATTTACTCATTTTTTCGTGCTTTAAAAGGTAGAAAAGAAATTGTGGGCCGCTCTGTGCCGACCTGCCTTTCACCGCCCCGAAACGTCCCATATGCTGCTCCGCGACTGCCCCGCGAAATTGTTGATTTAAAATTTTAATAATTTCACACGTTGTGTACATTTTTACATTATGTGCTGAGTAGCCAATAATTTTGCTATGGGAATGAACCAGTCAGACTTTAGGCCAAGCTAATGGTTGTCAATCAGGAATAAAAAGTGGCAAACGCTGAATGTCTCTCTTTTATTCTCATAATGTAGGACGCCATCCAATCTTAAGTACAATCTGCACCACTGCAGTCAACTTTTGTGCGGACACTTTTCTTACACCCAACGGTCCATAACATTTTGTCTCGGATTACGTAGCTCTGCAACACTTTAACTGAGATACTTTTGACATCAAACCGAGCACACGTTACAAATAACCAATCTTAGTGATCATTGAAAGAGCAGCAAAGATTGGGACTTGGCTGAAACTGACTCTCGATGCCGGTGTTGCCATGAAGTTTAAAAAAAAAAAAAATAATAACCAATCTTATTTTTTTGATTCAATATTTTTATTACGGCAAAGAAGTATAGCTTCTACCGACAGTCCCGCGACTGCCCCGTGTTTTTATTTAGCATACTACACAATAAGATATTCTCGAGAATGAAATATTCCGTGTACAACTGTTACTCATTCTGTAAGCATCAGTTAATTACTCCTACCGAACAGGAAAACTTCTGCAGCTATGTATGAAATGTGCCACAATTTAGAAATGTTCGTGTAAGACAAAACTCTGATGATTGGGACTTAATTCGAAAGAAGATCTGAACAACTTTACATGTCGTTTGCGATACCTATCAACTAAAAAACGAGTTACCTCTTCTAATAACAACAAAGGTACAAGGTTATTATTGAAATAAGACTTATTATGAATCTACCAGTACGGTCGCGGTGGTGTAAATGAACCATTCTAGGCCGAGTTACATGGAACAGATTCTGATATGTACAAAACCAACTGACATCATTTAAAGTTCTTAAAACAATGTAAGATAGTACATTTTGATGATCTCATAAATCAAAATGACAGAAATACACATCAATGACTACAAATATTGAACATACATTACATTACAATTTTCTAAAATTTTTATTTTTTAATACAGTAAAAAGAACCAGAAACCTGGAATCTACAATTGTGCGATATAAATCTGTCGTACATTACCGGGGGTCTGGCATTGAGGGCATTTCAATTTGCCTGTTGCAACATCTATTGACCTAGGAGTATTTCGATACAGTTCATAACATTCTCTGCATATACAGGCATGACCGCATCCGTCGAACATATACGCCGGAATTTGATGTTCGTTACGGCAAAGTAGACAAGCATTTATGGGCGGCCTGTTTTCCAGTTCAGCTCGAAGAGCAGCGACCTCGTTAACCAGTTCTTCTCGCCTTCGAACTAAAAATAAATGAAGTTGAGGTATATTGCTAACGTTAATATTGATGTCTCTTACATAAAGTGCTCGTACTTCTGAGTATAACGTGTTTCTTATCAAGAGCAACCGTAGAATTACGAAATTCCACACGGCATCGTCAAGGTTGCTTTAGATACTAACAACTGTTACTTTAGTAAGACAATACATTAATTTTATATCGAAAACCGCAAGAATTCTGAATGAACAAGAGTACTTTACATAAGTGACATCAATTGAATAAAACACAACAAACATTATATGTTTCTTTACATATTAATCCTTATAATAAACAAACGTCATCAACATTTGGAGAAAATTCAAATATAATTGTGTATTTAGTTGAATACGCACACGGTCCGACATACTTACTAGCTTACTTACTCAAGCAAGATTAATGTAGTATGAATTCAGCATTGCTAGTGCAGTGTAGGAAATACATGGAAAACATTGTAATATGTAAACATACACGGTATTGTTCTTCCAGTGTGACGAGTATAGCGACAGCGCTTGGTGTTAAAGAACAAAAACTACAGTGAAGTTGAAATCAAATTAAGAAGTTGTTACATGCGGAAACCGGTTTCTGCAATAAATAAGGCACAATATTTTAAAAAAAAAAAAAAAAATTTCCGACGGGTTCTACGAAATAGTGCGCTTACACATTTTTCTCTGCGTACTTTGCCCGTAAAAAAGAGCAAGTGGACATTTTAATGATTTTTCTTATATCACTCACTCTTTCTTAATTTGAAATCCAAGTCGGTGCTCTCTCTAACGTTCCTACGCAAAAAAAGGGTGAGTGCGCTCACTCTGCGTCCATATAGGAAATTTCCTACTTTTATGTAACTTATACCTTTTTATTTGCGGATGCTTATACAAATTTTCGTCATCAACGACATTTAAATGATTATCGTAGCAAGCCAGTAAAAAAAAAGTGTTACGAAAAAACTATGATAATTTTTTGAAGAGTTACCGAAATTGCTTTGTTTATTGAGAAGCGCAACTTTTATTTTGACAATGAATAAAACGCGAAAATCACGGGTTAGACAAACATACATTCGCGCAAAAAATCGCTAAAGTAGCTACAGCTAAAAAACAGCTGGCGCACATTCAGTAACGGGGGTTAAACATTCAGTAGATAGACACTGACCAGTAGATAGATGGGATTTGCAAACATGTATTGATATAGCAATAAAATTATAGTAATTATCACACGAATGAAGAGGGTTTTGATAATATTTTCATGGTTAGTTACAAACAAAATTTACGTTAGGAAAGCAATTTTATTAGGTAAAAGAAATGATTATATGTGTTGGATTTCCTAACCTGTGTCTCTCGCGACGTTTCTCGCACATTTGATTTAACTAGTCTATCTGCTTGGCCTACAGGCATTAGTAGGCTTTTTGATGTTTTTCATTGTGTTCTGACATAATATTGTATTTGTTATAGTGAATTACGATAGGTGAGATACGTATACATCGTTGATGAAAATTTATTTGTCTTTGATCATAATCAGTTTTCAAATATCTTCGCACAAACAAAAAAATTCTCTGAGGCGTCTATCAAATAGACGTTTTACTCCTAGTAGGCTGCAGTTTGATGCATACGTACACGAAGAATAAGATAAATATGAGCAGTATGCTTCTGCGCATTCAAATAATAATTTACGAGTGTATTTTTTTCTTAAGGTGCTAAGTGTGCTCAAATGTGAGTGGAAGATACATGGGATTGTATACCTATATACATGGTTATAACCCTACCTTCCCAGTCATATTTCAGCACACTGAAGGTGCTTTGCCCTCGAGAGTTACGCCATCTAGCGATATTTTCATAAACGTTACTCACTGATGGAGCCAAATGAGCACGTGTGTGTGTGTCGAAAGCAAATTTAACCTTTATTATTCGTCGTTTTTCATTTTGTAACTGAAATTACTTGAAAAGTAAGCGTACGATTTTTTTTAACACCCGGTCAAAAAAATTCTTAAACTTTCAAGAATAAGATGAAAGATTTCATTTGATGACATATAAATTTTCCTTCTAATAATCTCCGAAACAGAGCGGCAATTCAAGAGCTGTTTCGTAAGACTCCGGTTGTTAGACAAGGACGGTCATACGATTTTAACGAACTTTGAAATTGTTTTTTACAAAAACTAAACGTATGATCTCTTTTAAATTTACCAGGAACGTGTATTAATGTATAATCTACCTACAAAAAAATTTGGAAGCAAAAATATAAGAATCGATTTTTTGGGCAAAGCACCTTAAAGCTTTTTCCATTGCCGTAAAATTGAAAAAACAAACCTACATGCTGCTTACATAGAATTGGAGATACAAATTTGTAAAAATTACTCCTCAAGCCCAAAATCACCGAAATTGCATAATTTCAATCCTTTCGAACAAATAAATAATGTGTCAGTCAGGAAGGTGATCGGATTTTACAAAATTTTCAGTTGTGTTATGATAGAACTAGTTCATAGTATTATACAAGAAACTTAAAAGAAAAAATAAACGAATGTTTTTATATAATTCCAAAAGATACCACAGTGAGGCCAGACAGTAAATCTTTCCGTCGCACGCGTCTGAAGACATGTACTTAGAGGCGATCTTCAAATCAATTAAAAAACGCTCTCCAAAACTGCGGCACCGTTAGGATTAGAATAAGATATTTACTTTGAAATGTAACGAATATATTACTTCACAAGTTAAGGTGAGTTTTTATAATAGAATATGTTCATATTAAATATTTCAACAATATTGTGATCGATCAATTAACTTTTTAGATTTAACATCCAAAGTGTTTAGCTTTACGGTTAACTGTTTTATGGTATCATATGACTAATTAATAAGGAATAACTAATACAAAATTCTTATGCAATTCCCATTAACGCCACAGTGAGGCCAGACATATATCTTTCCATCGTACATTAATAATAAAATGTACTCCGAGTTAATCTCAAAAACAATCGAAAATTACTCTCCGAAACTATGGCATCAATAAGCTTTGAGTAAGAAATAAAGACCATTTTACTCAACAAAAATAAGGACTTCGTTTGGGAAAACTCGGTTCTACGATGAAACAAAATTATTAAAAATACTGTAAGATATTTACTGTATCTATGGCGATAAAATTCTATGGTGCTTTAAGTTGTGTTACGATAGAACTAGTTCGTGTTATCAGACGACGAACTTGAAAAAAACATTGAAGTATTATTTTTTATATAATTCCCAACGATACCACAGCGAGGCCAGACAGTACATCTTTCCGTCGTGCACGTCTAAAGACATGTACTTAGAGGCAATCTCCACATCGATTGAAAAACGCTCTCCAAAACTGTTGCATCATTAGACTTACAGTAAGAAATCTACATATTGATGGTAACAACCAATTTTTCGTCATAAATTAAGATAAGCTTCGGTTGTTTGTTTCATGCAGAGTAACGATGGTAATATTTGCAAATTATTGTGACATGTATGTTTGCTTTTGACTTTAAAAATATTGTGTTTGTTTTGCGTTACGATTAAACGTTATATTATCGTGGACAAAAATTGAAGGAAAAGAAGTGAGATTCTTTATACAATTCCTAGAAACACCACAGTGAGGCCAGACAGAAGTCTTTTCATCGTACACTGAAAATAAGATGTACTGGGAGGTGATCTCCGAAAATAATTTTCGAGCACACTCCAAAACTGTAGTATTGCCAGGCTCTAGAGTAAAAATAATCTATTTTGTACTTAACAATAATAATATAGAAAAAATCTGCCAAGTCTACCACTTGTTTTAATATGCAAAAGAAATTTTTTTTTTTAATACGGTATATGTACTTTATCTATGACAATCAAATGGCTCATTACTTCCAGTCTCGTTATAATAGACCCAATCTATATTATTATACGATGAACTTTAACAAAAATAGACGCTCATACAAAGTAAATTTAAAAAAAAAATATTTCCGAAAGATACCACAGTGAGGCCAGACCGTAAGTCTTTCCGTCGCGCATGTCTACATACATGTACTTGAAGGCGATCTCCCTATCAACTGAAAACAGCTCTTCAAAACTATGGCAACTTTAGGCTTACCATGAAGAATCTCAGCATATAAGGATATTAACATTACAATCGCGTAATGGACAGAAATATTATTCTATACAGTTTAGCTTACACTGAGCAGATTCCTTGAAAAAGTAGATTTGTGAATGTTAAAAAATACTATTATAAGTAATTGTTTGTATCCGAACTCGTAGCATTCATAAGTTTTCAAACATATCACATTTGTAGATAATTCCATCAACCTCTAACAATAAAAAAATATACGACAAACAGTTTCCATTTCTGACACACCATTCATTGGAACATCGATAATTTTTGCAGAAGCATCGCGCATCCACACTTTTCCAGTTATTATTTACCGTTATAACTTATTTTTCAATAATTTGTCTGCGCATCCAAGACCAACTATCAGCGAAACTAGTCAATGAACTTTATTGATTATCATTAGAATCACGCGCTTTTGAAAACATCAACTCCTAATCAAGCTACTTTCTTTTAATGTGTGCGTATGAAATGGTTGGTTAAGAAAGCACCTGTACCCTGTGGCCAAGACCGCACCTATAAAGCGTTTGTCACGAAACTACTTTAAATTTACCAGTACTATGATAACATTGTGCAAATCAGTATCAGCCATTTTTTTCCGTAGCTTAAAGAGCTTGCAGTTCTCACGAAGAATAATCTGCATCGATGGATTATTGAATCATTGGCGAAGAGTAAATTTTCATCATGATTTCATTATTAATTTGTATTGTAAAGGCAAGGTAAATGACGTTCGTTTGGTACAGTTTTCAACTATTGACACAGTACAAAATAATAACGGTGGAATGTTTTCAAATTGTGAGCTTAAACATTGACTATTTTTTTGAAAAAACTATTTCAAGGGCAACTGTAGAATTACTCATTAAAATTGACCGTGATATTATCGAAGCAATACACCTCACTTCCCAAAGACAATATCATACAAAATTTACGACTCATGATTTATTAAATTACAGTATAAATGTAGTAAAATCGTTAATTACAGTCGTACTTTACAGTCGCTATGAAATTTACTTAGGTAAAACATGAAGATAACCAAGATAAGACAGTCGAATCTGTTTCGTGTGTATGGATAGTTGTATATTTTCCAGTACATATTGATATTTCTCCTGTAACAAACATAGCTCTAATTGTACTAACTGAGCGGAGCTTTCATTATTGTACATTTAGCATGGGTTATATTAATTATGATAGATTTACGGTGACAAATTATCCAACACACTTGATGAAGAATTTTAGCAGTTTTTTGTGCGCGAAGATAAAAAACGGACAGAAACTTAAGGTTTTGAAGCATTATTACACATAACGATTGAAATTTGACTAAAGACAATTTACCTTGGTTATCATGTACAAAATCGTTTGAGGAATATAACAGCCGATTGAAATGACGTACGATGGTGTACATAGTAAGACTGTTAGTAACCATTGAATCATCTCTAGAAATAATACTTCTAATTTGCTGTTTCGTAAAATGATTAAAAACATATTTGTATGATTCATTGTCTTTGGATGGTAATAACATACATACATTGTCTGACCATTCATTTAAATTTTTTAATCGTTGATATGTCATTGTAATCTTACAATATCTTATACATGAGAAACTTTAGTTCATTCTGATCGATCTTCGATTCTAGGAAATACGGATATAATTTTTATTTCACCAAAATGTTGGTCAAACAATGTAACAGCTCTTACAATTTGAATCGACTTTGACTCGTAACTCATTAATTCACCTTTTATGTTTGGAAGCACTGAGTTATACGCCAAAGGATTCACTAACTGTTAAGAGTAATTATGTTACTACCATCATTCTCCCATCTTCTGTTTCTTCTTTGCCTTCTCCTATGATTGGGATTTACAAGAGCTTGGCCATCATTTGCTCTTCTTTGCCTTCTACGTCTTTGCCGGTTAGCTTGTCGACGCCGACGGACGTTTTACAATTCATAAAATCGAATATGTAGTTTTTATAATATAGTACTAAATTTAATTGATCGCGTTTAGTGTGCAGGTATGTCCGACTGTAGTGCAATATCTAATTTTTACTTGTCATGACGGATACAGTCAGTAATCTTGAATAATTAATGGAAATAGACGTGGGTTATGTTACATAAATCATGTAAATGTATAAGTATAAGTCAAAACTTGTGGTACTTCGATACTGAGCAAGTTATTTGACGATAAGAGGACTGATAACTCTTGTGAAGAAACATTCATGGTGATCACAGTTTCCTAAGATTTGTACGTGTAGGCTCCAATTGTAACTTTATCGTTAGGTCATGTATGATTGATTGAAAAATAAGCCAATGCTAATTAATTAATTGGAAAATAACGGAAATTTGTTCATTGCTATAGGGAACCTGCAACATCGGATGATATACCAACACTCACATTACTTTTAAATTTAAATACTAATAAATATCCAGCAGTATCAACAATGTTGTGTTTCACATAACTGTAGAAAACGTTTTTTCATGTACGAACCTCATTTCCCTGACGCGCGTTGTTAATATTTACTTGTTCTATTTCATCGTGGTTTTGCTGACCGTTTTCATTCATTGCCTCTACAAAATAAAATGAAAATTATCGTGAATAGTATTTGAAAGGTAAAATAATTGAAGAAACTTCAATTATAACAGTTACTAAAGCCCAGAATTTGCTGGTTGTGACAAAATCAACTTTTCACGTCGTAGAAAATCTATACATATTTCTGGACATATTTATTGCCTTGCATTAAAAAATTGCATACCCGGTCGGATCTGTTGCTGTGGTGGAATAGGAACAATTTGAAATCCAGCCTCGTTTAATTGAAAAGGTACTTCCACACCTGCTTCATTAGCGAGATCCAAGTCATTACGAGCTACTTCATTGATTCGCTCATCATTAATATTTGGATCAAGGAATATTTGTTGTTGTTGTAGCCGCTGAAGGGCTGGATACGCTATTTCTTCCATTCGCCCAAAATCAAGGGCGGGATAGGGGTTAATATGTGGTTCTTGATGCTGCTGGTGGTTCACATCAACCGGATTCATCTGTTCTTCGCCAGCAACATGCGC
>JAPYYV010015729.1:0-14767 GCA_030522625.1 Copidosoma aretas
TATTGTTAAAGATTTTGACCTTCTATGTATAAATATTTTAGAAACATAACTTTTATCAGAATAAAAAATTTAGCTTAAGAAAGATTACCTCATAGTACCTTTATGTATGTAAAGTACAAAATAAGCATCGTATTTATACACGCTTTAGCTTTAAAACTTGGGTCAATATTTATTTTAGCCTATTTATTTGTTTTCTTTTCTTCACTTTTGTCAGTATATTAATAAAAGAGAAAGATATATATATATATCTACATATATGTATACATAATCACAGCGGACAAACAACTCCTATGCTATACTTAAACAGCCTCTAAATTACCATGAAGGGTCTTTGTTTTGTACTTTTACAGGCTACTGTAATAAGTGCTCTGAAATTTTTATACAAACGATTATTAAAACATTTATAAGCGTGATGAATCTGTGAAATGATCTCTTAAGAATTATTGTCAAAGAATTTATTCATCAGAAAAGATTTATGTCTGAAAAGGATTGTATTTTTATATGAAATAAAAAATATCATATTAATTTACATCAATTTCTTATAAACCCATACTTAAATCGTTACTTTTAAACCGTTCTTTATTTTAATCGTTGCACACTAATTAAAATTTAAAGTGGCGATTTTCGCGGCTATTTTGTATCTATGTGTGGCTATTTCTGGCGACATTGCGGCCAGTAGGTGGCGACATGAGCTTAACTTTTACTGGCAACCCTGGTATATAGCTCTAAAACGGCATTGTCGATCGTCGACACTAAGCAGCAGTATTGTCAAGTAAATCATATATTTTGAAAGATTTGTGAATAGAAGGGACTAATCGATGAAATAGTTCCCGCTGCCCACGATGGTATCATGGAGGCTGTATTCTGCAAACAAACCTGCCAGTAAGTCAACAGACGACAGTATAAAAACATGTGGGTCCGACAAATACACAATGTCATGCGGTCTCTTTTGCACTCACGTTATGTCTCACTCTTTTGTGCTGGCTTACGGCGTGACGTCAACTGAGTCAGCTTACTCGCTGGTAACTGTAGCACGTTTATGTACGAGTAAAGCTATACATGGTACATCCAGCTGCATGCATAAGTATGTACAACGTTGTATACGAAGTCGACGAGAGATCGTAGAGGCCTTTGAGTCGGCAAAACTCGACCGCTTTCGAGCTCGTACGACTGACTCCGAGTACTATACAGTAGCAGCAGCAGCAGCTCGAGTAGATATATGTACACACCCGGTCCGCTACTGCGGCAACTGAGCGGAGTGGGGGAAGCATGTAAGGTCGTCGATTTTTCCCAGTTCACTCCCGGCCCCAAAACGGCGTAAAAAAAGCTTCTCTTCAAAAAAGAAAAATATGAAAAGGAGAACAAATAAATGTTATGTACTTGCATTAGTCTAAATTCTGCGCAAAGTTTTAATACAGTTACTTAAAAAGAAATGAAGTAATTAGCTCATCTACATTAAATAGAGATTAAAATATGCAAGTGTACCGAAAACTCAATATTAATTTCAAGTATCGCACCGAGCATCCATCAACTACACTGTATCAGTAGTGGCACGGGAAATGAAGACAGTAAGAATCTATATTTATGTAAATAGATATGCATAGTAGAATGACTTTGAAAAAATCTATTAGAGTATAACTTGTAAACAGGAATATCGATAGATGTAATTAGATCTTCTTCAATTTTTAGCACTTTTTATTACCTTAGTAAACTACTTGGCTGGCGGCTGACGGCGAAGATATATTGGTGTGGCTTCTATTGTCAGCAACACACTATTACTGCAACACACAACATACCCATGGCTAGATCTACCAAAGTGTAAACCTGCGAGTTCGCTCGCACGTGCTAATTTAGTCAATCCGATGATGACTCATACATCAGTACGCAGGACTTTCGCTGCTACTAGTGGCACGTTTAACTCATAATATAATTAAAAATGGACCAAAACTCAGTATATTGATCAGTATGTTGATAGTATAGACTACAAGCTTCAGCAGTAGGACCAGCAACGAGAATGTTATAACACATATTTTGGCTGGTGTACTTTTCTTGGACGCTCGGGTATGGTCTACCCAAGACTCTGTACATACAGATGTGCTTGCAAAGTATTACACCGCTGTATTTTTCAATAAGATAAGCATGTGTACATTTTACCTAGTGTTGCTAGACTTTTATAATGTATTGCTGGTGTAGATTGCAACAATAATATCCAATAGAGGTTTATCAAGACTAATTAACATTTTTCCAAGCAATTTTCGTACGTGACTGTTTTAATTTATTTGTTGTACATATTTATCTGTAAAAAATTATTGATATACTTGACAATATTTATATACAGGTACGTACAAGCCAAGCATAACATGCGACGCACTATGATACAGATCATAAATTTGTTATCAAGTAAAATATCTCCGGAACCCCTTGACCAATTTGAATTAAATTTGTTTATCTCTAAAAACTTACTGGGTAACAGTAATTAATTGCATAAAATGAATGACATAAATAAAAAATGCTTGTATGCAAACAACAAATACGGAATAATTTTGTAATAAAAATTTTTTAAACTATTTGTTTTGGCATAACTACGTTAATAAAAATTTTAAAAATTGTACAAGTTGTCTGTTAAATGTGTGCAAAATTTTATTATTCTTAAAATTAATCTTAACAAAACTAGGTACAAGTTTTCATAAAATTTATTACAGTTTACAATGTATTTTTGGGGCAAAAACGTTTGTCTAATTTGACGCTAAAAAATACCAACGGGATTTTTTTCCTAATGCCTTATACTGCTTAAAAAGTTTTTTAGGAAATGAAAGCTGATCCTTTTCTCGAGAAATCAACGGGAGACGACAAGTTTGAAATCACTAGAAAACAAATTTCCAAGGATCCATGATTAATTTTTCGCATACTTTCTGGCGTTCTTTGATCGAATTACTTGAACATCGTATGATTTAGTTAAAACTAAATATGTACTACTCTTAGCATTTGACCTAAGACCAACGACGAGGACTGGGTGGTACTTCTGGTCAAAAAATTGAAAAATTAAAAAAAAACGGAAATAAATTGCAGATTTATTAACGGAGCAATGCATACATAATTATACATGAATAATTGTGTATAAATGAGTATTTGTACAGACTTCTGGATCTTCTTATAGATCGTGAGAATAATTGTTAAATTTTTGTACAGAAATAAATATCAAATTCAAATATGTACTGATAAATATTCTACTACAGCATCATTTAACTTTTGTAAATAAGAAGAATCTGTAACTCAATTCGCTTTTCGTTTTTTCCAAAAGTGGAGGAATTTACAATGAGCAGACTCTACAGCTTGTTCAAGACCATAGTACTGATCCTTTTTCATCATCTAGTAATTCTACACGGAGAGCAGAATCACGGGTCTAGCGCATCGAGGCCATCTAGCGTTTAGTGCATGTGGCCCCTTCTGCGTTAAATTCCAGTAGCTGTAGCGCTAAATGCCCGCAGCTGCTTGTGTTTTAGTCATGGAGATATCGCTGAAATAAATACAGCAAGCACTTCGGCTGCAAGGCGAGAAAACACGAGGCTGAAACGCTCCGACTGCGCCTGAGCAGAAAACGCTCAGAGTCGCGCGGGTTTGACGGGCGGTATCTTTTGCGATTTATATATATACAGAGTAAGTAGGCAGTCTTGTTTTGGGCGCTTGCACTTTCATGTATATATATGTACACGCGCTGTATGGAAAATCGCAAGAGATGCCGCGCGTCAAACCCACGCGACTCTGAGCGTTTTTCGCTCGGGAGCAGTCAAAGCGATTCGGCCCCGTGTTTTCTCGTCTCGCAACCGAAGTGCTCATTGTGTTCATCGTAGCGAATCTCCATGACCAAAACACAAGAAGCTGCGGGTATTTAGCGCTACAGCTACAGGCTTCCACGCAAGGCTGGCCACATGCACTGAATGCTGAAGAGCGTCCATGTGCTAAACCTGTAATTCTGCTCTCTATGTAAACTCTCAGTGAGATGCTACAAAAGAATATGTATTTTTAAACTTGTAGGCGTATTTATTGCTGACAATGATCTATAAATAAATTAGTGAACGAATTCTCGTTCTACTCTTAATGCGGATTCTAAGGGTGGAGTTGCTGAATTCTCAGCTGGTCCGTGGAGAGCCGCGCTTTGTGTTCGTCTGTAGTTATCATCGTAAGCACGCTACACTGATGAGTTCAGCTTGCGATCGAGAACGAAACGAATCCCCTTCTTTTTTCCTTCGATTCGTCTTCTATCCCATCTTTCCTTGTTTTCTAATAAAGACTGAGCTGAGTAAGAATTTTAACAAATTCGTTGAACTTACTTAGCGCTGAAAGTCTAATAATTTGTGTTGTTGTAATTCACGTTACACACATAAAGTGCGGCTCTCCACAGACCAGCTGAGAATTCAGCAACTCCACCTGTAATGATTTATAAAGTTCATTGATTAATTTCATTATCCTATCAATGGATTTATTCTTTTCTAACGAAAAACTGGAATTCACTATTTATTATTTTAAATATATAGTATTTATCATTTTAAATGCTCTCACGTAAGGTGTCAATGCAAATTGACCTACGTCAACATATATCTTGCTATCGTAAAGTTTGTCAGCTCCTCTTAATAATGTTATGCAAGCACCCCCTTTGAAGCTTCCTCCATAGTAATTTTTTTAAACGAGATTCAGTTTTCTTGGCCGAAAAAGAGCCTTTTTTCAGCGAGAGGTAATAAGCAATTCTAAAACAAACGATTCACAAATTTTTGCATTATATGCAACTTTGGAATGATACATTAATCGAGCAATAATACATTATCAGTTTCTTGAAAAAAAGGTTTGTTTACTGTAATCTGGCAATTTTTAGATGATTTTTTGTTTTGTCCCAAAGAAATAAATTTTTCATACTTTGCTTTCAAATCCCCAAACGTTTTTGGTAAAATTTTTTCTGGAACATGCTTTGCTTCATTACTAAAAAATAAATCTTGTAAGTCGATGAAACAATTAGGACACGGATACATTGAGGTAGCAGTTTGCTGTCCAATAATGATAAGCACAAGTTTTAAATCACTTACGAACTTGGAAAAAATGTTATTTACTTTTATCAAATCGAATATTATTTTAACATTCTAATAGACTTCTTTTATATTGGGTACTATACATAGCATAATTAATTTTTGATCACTTGTGAACGATGTTTGTCAATGATTTATTTTATATTCGATTTTAGGATTTTTCGCTGCTTGACTTTTAAACATGTTTTCATTATCAGAATGTTGGATTTGAGGAATAATTTAGCATCAAATTTTATGGAAACCTTCGCTTTTTTAATTATCAAATAATATCCAACAAAATCACGTTTATCTAACAAAAAAAGCGAGCAGTCGTGGGACTGCTAGGAGAAACTATGCTCATAAAGAGGAAGAAAAAATTATTATCTATTAAAAACATAGCAACCTGACATTAGCTCGGTTGACGTATATCTCGCAAATTATAAGTGTACACATCGAATGTCCATGAAAATCAATAATAAATTAAGGAAGTTGGTCAAAGAGCAGGACTATGTAATTATTAATGTATCATGTTAAAAAATTGTCCAATATTTTGGCAACCTCATATTGCCATTTTCAGGGATTCCTTTTAAAAATTACGGTCGTACAAAGGACAAATAAATAGTACATAAATAAATACCATTGGTGGACTAAATAATTTATCTAATGTAAAGATAAAAGCCTAATTAAATTGAAAATTCCAACCACTTTATACTTGATCTTTGATTAAAGCAGTACCACGACAATTTGTAATATTGATTTCAATATAGCACTACACGTTTCTAAAACGTTTAATCCTATCTTAAAAAGAAGAATGTCACGTGACTGAAGCCTTTTATTCGTGATGAGATTGGTTTAGACAAACCATGTAGATTGTAAAGCGGGAAAAACATGCTATAAAAGTGTTTAAGTATTTATTTATTCTAAAAATTTATCAAAAAAAAAAAAAAATATTTGATGAAAGTTCGGGGGTTGGCGCGCGAAGCACACAGGGGGCAGAGCCCCCTAGTAACTTAAAACTTAAAAACGATTGTTCCCAGAGTTTAGAAACATTTCTAAAACGTCTTTAAACCCATTAAATGTCTGTAGCTGAGCTCAGCATAAGTCTATATTAAATGTTTCAGAAACGTTTCCAGAATGATTTTAGAACATACCTGAATTTAGCGAAAATTTAGGAGAAAAATGAATTATTATTATTATTATTTTAGCACTACGTAAATTCATAAAAAATAATAGCAATAAAAGTAGAATTAAAAATATGAACAAAAAAAAGTAGCCACGGACACAAAGTGGGTCTGCCTGGATAAAAAGGGAGCATATGTTATCCACTTGGCCAAAGTAGATGAAATTTCTTATATACAAAATGAGACTTTTACAATGTACAAGTACCATTATTCTTCTTTTGCGTACTTACAACTGCATTTATACAAATATAAATCATTGAAATAATTTTTTCAATTTGACGATGTACTAACTAATCATTATATATAAAATCTATGTTAAATGCAAACTTAATAAGAAGGTAGAACATTGCAATAAATCCTAAGTCGGAAAATATTATTAGTAAAAGATGAAAATTTTTTCACATAAAATTCAGTGGTTACACTGTCTAAACACACATTTGTATTTCCATAATTCAGTTGTAAAGATGTAAAACAAAAATACTGGTTTTTGTATCTTATAGTGATATAATTTGCAATAATGGTATTTCGTCAACTCTAGTTAAGTAAAGAAAATACTGGCCTTTCATCCTACTGGACCCAGTTTTAATCCTGGGGTCAGGCATTTTCTTTTTAAATTTTATTTTTATTGTTGGCGTTTTATTTACTTATTTTTTTTATTTTTTTATATTTATGGTTTTAAAGACCTTTCAGAAATGTCTATGAGCTCTTGGAATAAAGGTTTGTAAATTTCAATTTTATTTAACGTTCTAGAATTATTTTAGAAACGTGCTGTGCTATCTGGGTTGTGGAATACTGATGAATTCTCGTTGTACTGTTTAAATTAAAAAGAATGTATTACTGATTAGAATTACTGACTTAACATTTTCATTTTTAGATTAGATAAATATTTTAGTCTTTAATGGAACTCATATATGCATTATTTAATCATTCTTCGTACAACTATAATTTTAAAAAGGTATCTTAAAGGGTATATCGTCATGAAATCATGTCGAAATAGTCTGTGCACATTAATATTAATGATTTTGACGTGCTGTTTTTTTTTTTTTTTTTTTTTAATTTTTCACCCCTATTCTATCTTATATGTGCAAAATATGAAAAATAAGTGGCATCTTTAGAAGTGTCACGAAATCATTTGAAAGTAAATTGGGCACGTCTGCACTTGTTTTCTACACAAGCGGAATTTTTTTCAAAATTGTATTATTTGATTCCATGAAGATATACCCTAAAATCTAAATTGTGCTAGTCTTCGTACGGGCATAAAAACATAGCTGTACTATGGAGCCACGGCCAGCAACGCTGAACGACTATATGTGTCGACCCAAAGAGCCCGCGCAAACCAAATTTTTTGTTCCACTCGCTAGATGGCTAAGCCTGCAAGTAGCTTTCCCGCAAGCGTACTAAAAATTTCGACCGTATAAGATCGAAATATAGCATTGCGTTACGTGGGATGGAATTTAAAACCTGACTCTTCCAACATGGGTTTTCTCTTATCGGTCGGGTCGGGTATCAAATTCCCGTGAGAATCACGCTAGTCGAAATTTGATACCCGACCTCCCGAAACGAGAAACCCTATGTTGAAGGGGTCGTGTATTAGATTCTGGCCAGTGTTACGGTTCTTCTTCGTTAACCCCCAGCGCCAGTGTCAAAATGTGCCATAAAAAGCATAGCTTGAAAAATTTACTATTTCTTTAGCGTCTCCCCATATCACAGGCCTTTTCCCTTTTGCACTTTCGGTTTAAAACTCGATTCAACTAATTTTGTACGTGTATTTTTACAATTTCATTCTCTCGCTAACATGACTATACAGTGTGCTGGTACAGATCTCCTTCCAACAGAATGACGAATAAACTTTGTTAACTTGTTTACGTGACGCACAGATACTCTAGTATCGGTATGGATATAATCCAAGGTCTCCAAAGAAAAAGAAACTTCAGTCTTTTTTTCTTTCAAGAATACACTCTTCCTACGTTGACCAGTTCTTAATGTGATTAAATCGTTGTGGTCGGACTTACTCTTTTCTGTGATAATTTTGGATGCTACTTGCTCTTTCTCCTTATCTGATAGTTAGCTTACTATTCTCATCACATTATTTCTCATTGCATTACCACGCTTAATGCAAGCGTGTTTTTACCCTTGTGAATCTCACTTTTATGCACTTTACACAGTTTTATTACGTTCAATTTAGTTGATTTACAAGTGCTCTTGTTGACGGTAGGTAGTGCAATTACTGTTGAGTTTCATCATCCGTATAATTCGTTCGAGGCACTAA
The DNA here is from genome assembly GCA_030522625.1 of Copidosoma aretas. Lineage (NCBI taxonomy): Eukaryota > Metazoa > Arthropoda > Insecta > Hymenoptera > Encyrtidae > Copidosoma > Copidosoma aretas. The sequence goes on from JAPYYV010015729.1 coordinate 8,508, forward strand.
TTTCTACATGAATATTTTTTTTCACACAAGAAAGCACTTTATCATGTTTTCGTGTCTACCAGTCAAATATATGTAGTAGTAACAGACTTTGGTAAGGGCCTTCTTCTATAATCTTTTTCGTGTTCCACTAAAGTCTGAGGATAAGTTGAACATATACCAAGTAAAAAATTTTCATCCCGTGTATCGTAACTTTTACAAATAAATTTTTTAATCAACTGTTCATAACATTCTGTCAATCTGAAGTTATCGATGTTTTTTTTCAAAAAACGGTTTTTTTTCTGCATGATCCACAAACTTTTTTTCTATTTTTAGCACCCGTAAATGCATGATCCGGTTGAGTTTGCATTGTGGAACTTGTGATCAGAATATCAAAATAGAATAAAAGTCACGAGAACACTTAACAAAAATCTATTTATTATTGACTCGTTTTTGTGCGTTCATATAGCATGTATAGCAAGTTTCAACGTGATTGTAAACAAACTTGAAACTCTCTGAGTTTCAATGAATTAATGTGTGTGCATGAATGTCTAATATTTACTTTGAGCTGAAAACTTAGAGTCACACGTACACTTTATTGAAGAAACAAGTGAAATTTATATTTTTAATGATGTCATATCCACAGCAGAAGAAAATCATTTTTCAAAGCCTTTAGACAATTCATCCTGGTTCTTGCTTAGTCTCGTTTTTTGCTTTGTCTAATAACAAAAACGATCACGTAACGATATTCTACTTTTTTGACCATGCCTTCAAGTCCACAAAAGTTGAAAGATGCTGTAGTAGAATTTTTATCACTACATATTTAAAATAAACATATATCTTTTCACGCAAATTTATTAATTGATCTCACGATGTATGAAAAGTTCTAGTAGTCTGTATAAAAACTCATCTATAGACAATTATTTATGTATAATTATGTATGCAGTATTGCGTTCATCAATCTGCAGTTTATTTGTGATTTTTTTTAATTTTTAATTTAGGGATCAGAAGTGCTACCACGTTCTTGTCGTTGGTTCTGGGTCGACAGCTATGAGTGGTACATTTTTGGTTCCAATCATATGGTGTTCAAGTAATTCGATGAAAGAACGCCAGAAAGTATATAAAAGATTAGCTATAGATTTTTAAAAATTGGTTTTCAAATGATCTCAAACTTAAGTCTTATCCCGTTGATATCTCGAAAAAAGGATCAGTTTTGATTTCTTAAAAAACTTTTTTAAGCAGTATATGGTATAAGGCAATAAATCCCGTTGGTGCTTTTTAGTGCCAAATTAGACAAACTTCATCGCCCTAAAAAAACCACGTAAGTTCTTAATTAAGTTTTAAAGTTATAGGAGCCAGCTTACATCTGCCATTGAGCGAATACAAATAATATTGATTTATTTCTTATTAGTGATCTTCCAAACCCCTGGGTATGGATTTCAATAATTTTAGCCATTTAGATCTGCCACTGTACGGATCATATTTGATTTTCTAAGAAATTAATGAACAGTGTTTTTCAAAATCCCTAGGATTAAGTTTTCATATAATTTATACAGTTTTTAGCTTTAATTTGAGCTTACGACAGTCATAATAAATATGATATCGTACGAAACATGATGGATTAGATGATAAGTTCATAAATGGTGACCTCAAAAATTCCGAACCACAAATTTTGATCTTTTTTTTCAAAAGATAATTCATTTTTAGATTATGCGTGATCTGCTGAATCTGTTATCTTCATCCTACTTCTTTCAACTACAGTATAAAGGTTCATTCTTTACTTGCATAGTGCGTCTTTTAAAGATTTTAGTAGTTATTGCGGCACTCTGGCCCGTCACAAGAAACTCCCTCCCCCGCCTCGGCGGCAGAGCGGTCGGGAATGTGCGCGCAGAGTGGAAGGAGAATGATACAGCGCGAAACATTTCCCCTCCACCTTATCTCCTCCTCCACCCACCAAGCGCCGTTTTCTTCCTCCACCTTAACTGAGAAGGAGGGTGTAGCTATTTGATTTAGATATTGAAGAGGACAATTTGTCCTCTTGCTATTTGGGAATCCCTAAAGGGGTATTCTTAAATAATTTTGTCATTCTTTTTTAATTGATTTATCAATGATTTTAATTTAATGTGATTGATAACGATAAGGAGCGAGATAAAGGTAGGTAATTACAAAATAAAGTACGTTGACTCATTAATTTTTTGAATTATAACTGCATTTAAAGAATTGAAGTTAAGTCAACACAAAAATAAAGTACGTCTATATTCTCGAATTTACAGCAACTACAAACGCATTCAGATGGAACAACGCAATGTGATGAGTAAAATCAAATACACATTCTTTGGTTAAGTTTATGCCTTTCACTGTATGTAACGATACGATTTTTTCGTACACATTCTCTACATCTTTATCATTCATATCGCTAATAAATTTTTCACGTCACTCGGCATATAATAGTCAATTTGCGCATTGTGCGAATTAGTACCTTTTTCTATAATGTAATCAACAAAGTTATGTACAAGTACAGGCATAACATTGGATGAAGCGCTCATTACATGGAAATTACAATCGATGCACAAAACAATAGATTCGTTTGAAATATCAAAGGTTACATTTTTAAGCACTAAACTACGGCGATACTGTTTCGCAACACTATCACTTTCACTTTGCTTCAACACTTCTTCAATCTCAATCGCCTTCTCCTTGTAACTAACGGTGAACCTCAGGGACCAGTTGGAACCGTAAATCTTGATATCCTGCAAGTTACTTGGGTCCGTAGTGAAATACTTCTTGATGACAGCAAATGCCATTTTGAATTCGCTCCAGTCTGTAATTTTTAATGGATTACCTTAAAAATCGTGGCTTAACAGTCTAACGGTAGACTCCAAATCGTTGTCGAGCAACTTTTCGTACTCCAGGCCAACTGTGGCTTTTTTGCCGAAGGATTTATTCAGACCATAAAGTTTGCAAAATATCTGTGGTGATGATTGTCGCTTCACACTCGAGAGATTCGTAGCTTCCAACTCTGGTTTCCTCTTCTTCGGAGGCTCCATTTTTCGGTTATAGTCGTTGGCGGAAAACAAAACGGACATAGTTTTGAATTTTTTATAAATCGCTGATCGACATCAGTCTGCAACATTTAATTGTCTTAACCGAGACGACTTTTCTTTCCCGCAATAGCTGAACAGTAGTGGTCAGCGGATAACACAATAAATATTGTTTCAAATTTTCACAAACTGCCGATCGGTCAGCAAAGTTGAAACTGTGTAACTCTATAGTATTCAAAAATGTGCAAATGTGGAGTATAAACGCGCGTCAATCCTATGTCATTTGATAGATATTGCGCGGAATGCGCTGCCTGCGAGCTTTTTCACATAGGGACGATCGGAAACGGCGGCTGCGGTGGCGCGGGCGGTCATCAATCAGCTAAATCCACAGTATGTTGTGAAAAAAGCTGAGCACTTGCGGTGGAGCACGCTGCCCGCGAGCGCTTTGTAGCTAAGATTGGTAGCGTCAGTGGTGGTGGTGTTGGTGGTGGTCATCATCCATTAGTTCCGACAACATCGGTGGCTATGCTGCATCACGCGCGCGAAAAAACTATGGCCCGTCGTTGTTGCCACATGAAAGAGTCTATTAGATTCCCAATACTATAGTCAATGCGACCAACCTTTGTATGACCATAGTGAGAGCCAACCCGATGCTTTAGGACGTACGCGTGCCGTACATGACCCTGCCTACCGACTACGCATATTATAATGAGTCATATTGTGGATGCTAGCACGGGCCAGGGTTTGTTCAGTGTACGTGCCACTTGTGATATAGTAGGTGTTTCTTCAAAAAGCGCTAGTATGTTTGGAGATTACTTTAGTCCTCACTGCAGTAAGTGTCATACACACATAACTCGATTGCGCGACACTTACAAATGAGCGCCACTGTAAGCGTGTTGAAGTAAATCCCGACGGTAATTGTATTTTTTTTTACAGTGCAAACATATTCTGGTATTTTGAGCGATCAGTGATAAGTGAAAATAAAAATTTAAAAGAATAAACATTTTAAAACTCATGCAAGTGAATATAAACATCTAAAATATATTTAAGCTATTATAATTCGAACATGTGTAAGAAAAAGCGTAATAATCAGTGTGTATAGTAAGTGAAAATAATGGTATTTTTTTTTTTACAAAACAATTTTGAATAGTATAAGAATGTGCATCGTCAGCGTCACGCGTACATCTCTCTTGATGAACCAGAGAGTGTTTATAAGAAAGCCACGTAAACGCTGACGATCAGCAATCTGTGCCATTTAATTTTTTTTTCTATGTAGCCACACAACTCCGTTGTGTGACACATACACATAAGCGCCATTATATAAATTGCTATGAATCAACCTCTCACTTTGATTTATTTTATTACCCATCCTCAATTGTGGAGGAAGATAACGACGTATCCTCCCTCCTTGATACACTGCGGCACAGTACCTCGCTCGTAAAACCTCGCCAGTCCAGGTGGTGGGAGTTTGTTGTGACGGGCCACTGTGCCGCAATAACAACTGGTTTTATTTGAATCAGCAAAATTACGATGTTGAGCTTAAATTTTTAGATTGGAATCCAATTTTTAAATTATTTCTATAATTCAACAGTACCCTCAATCCAAACTCTTTTACATAAAAAAATAAAAACATAATTTATATTGGTTAAAGGATTCCAGAAATATTTTATTCGAATAAAAAATTGTCGATCTGTATAATAGTGTAGCATGCACGGCGCCTCTTTTGCATCAAAAGTGTTCATTTTAAATTGTCCACAATAGATGGGAAATAACTAGAAACAAAATACAAAGACATTAATCGATAGATTTTGACCAGCTATTTCTTATAGTAGAAACAGTTTTTTTCCTACAAACTTGTATTTCCCTGCTCAAATATATTTCCAAGTTTAGGCTATTTTTTCTCATAGTACGTATTTTTCGTTTTAAATTGAATTAGTTAAAAGCTCAACTCTTTAACTACACATATGCAGATTTTTAAGTTGGGACCTGCAAAGCTAGGGAAATGACATGCACTTGAAGATAGCGAGGCATGGAATAGCGCTGTCGCGCACGTAATGCGGCGAGTACTCGCCGAGATACTGTTTTACAACTCGCTTATAATCTAAGACATGTATCTAACAAAAAAATACAAATGCACAAATCGGCAGATTTCGATCTGCTTTTTTTTATCATGCAGTGAAGTTTCAATTTAAAGAGTATTTTTTGGTAGAAATAAATCATAAGTTTTTGAAGTTTATTTTATGAATGATAAAATTATTATTCTACGTAAATGAATTTAACAGGAAGTGCATTTATTTTCCATATTATAAAAATTTACAGAAGTAAAGTTCATTCTCATTTAAAAGTGTGAAAAACGGAGCGTCTCAAGCGAGCAGAACGATGTGAGCCCCGCTAAATGCGTGTCCCGTGGCACAGTGGGGCCAAATCCAAAAAACCCGGACAAAAGTTCAAAAAATGAATGTGTCACATAGGGATTTTTCTATTTGGGGTTGGCTGCATTAGACCCTAGTAGATTTAAATTCACTCGTTATAGGTCCCCAACACGATTGTAGCTGCGCAGATGTTAGTTGAAACATAGCGTTCGTGCGAGCAGGCAGTAGTACGTTTAGAAGAGAAAAAAGTAGACGTGTGATTGATTTTACAAAAATCAATGGAAAAATCATTAAATCCACTGAAATAAAATGGAATCATCTACTCCACGTAAGTAATATATGATAACATTTTACAAAATTGTATTGTCTTAAGCAAAAAAGTGAGAGATGAAGAGTAGTGCACGTGATTTTGAAACCAACAATTCAGAAAAATTCGTAATTGTAAAGCAAAATAGTTAAATGGTCCGCATTGTTCCGCCGTAAAAATTACTGCAGGTTGTAGATAAATGTATTATAGATGACATGTCAAAATTTTAGGTGCCCATATTTGCCCGAATAATTTAATCCTAATTTTTTGTGGAAATTTATGTATCAGGTTATCATACTACACTGCTCAAGAAACCGTTAGCATTGGTACGAACGTGTGCTCCCTCTTTCTCTCTCGCTCGTATGTATATTGTATACGTATATAATATACGTTTTGCATGTCTTGGTCAGCGCGGGAATTTAAAATTCTAAAAAGACTAATTTGGTAATACATGTTTTGTTATTATTATTATTATTATTATTATTGTCTTATAGGTTCTGAAATGGCGAATAGAGATGGGTTGACAAGAAAAGAAATTTTTGAAATTGTAAAAACGATTTGAAC
>JAPYYV010015730.1:0-32967 GCA_030522625.1 Copidosoma aretas
GGGAGAGAAAATAGGTCCGGCGGTGCCAGCGAAAATGGAACGGAAGGGGCCGACGCGGTGGAAGAGCGGCCGTACGTGCGCGCGGAACCGATCCGCAGTGGCGGCTGATTCTCGGTGATTTTTTTCCCCCTCTCGGTCCACTCTGTCTTCCTTCGTTGACCCGATGGCCTTATTCCTCCCTCGCGTCCATTTTTTTTGCGCTCCTCGCGTCGTTGCCTTTTTCAGCGCGAGGCCCTTAAAGGTTATCCGAGCCGCAGGATGAAAGGGAAAATTCGATCGCTCGCTGCGGCGGCCGCGTCGCGGGCAATTTTTTCGACGCGCGGTGGAACACAAGATTCGAGCTCATCGCGAGAGATGGCTCGGTTCCGGAGTCTTGAAACATTTTTCAGCGGATTCTCGCGGTATTAAAGGTTGATCAATGTGCTGTTTGATTCGAGAGTTTTGAGAAACCGCGATGCGAGCATTTTTATTCGATTTTTCGTCACGAGAGAAAAAAGTATCGGTCGAACTGAATGTCGTTACTTTGGAAGAAAATCGTCCCTTGCACTATTGACGCAGCATCGTCCTTTTGTTCGCAGCATAGTGCAGGTACAACAGCTTCGACCCGAGTGAGAAAAGCGGAGACCATCAGGTGCAGCATCCGCGCGTCGAGCGCGAGTCCTCGGAGAAATCAGCGAGACTTTTTAGCTTCCGGCTGATTAATAAAAGTCGACGTTGCACGTGCGTCGCCTTCGGGGGATGACAATTGAATAAGACCCGGAAAAAGCAGCTGCCGACAAGAGAAGGCCGGGGATAGCGTCGAGAGGTCAGTGGGGACATTTTTTTGCTACTGTGCGTAAAACGCAGGCGCGAGCGTGTTGCGTTGTACTTTTTGGATGAAGGCATGAATAAGTGTGCGTTTGGGGGTGCTCGAGTTTTTTAATCGGAGTATGCGCTTTTCGGACTTTTTTCATCCTCGAGAGCGGACGCGATGACACGCTCGAAAAAAAGAATGTGCAGCGTCTGCGGATTTGTCGGAGGTGCACGTTGGTATGTGCCGTGCGAAGAGGGAGATTTTTTTTTATTCGTGTTGTTAAAAACGTTGGTAGATATCATCGTCCATCAAGAAGAATGGGACGCAGTAATGAGGAAGTTGATCGTGTTTCGGATCATCCCATTGTCCGTCCGGCAAATTTGTCACGATAACTAGATTAAAAAGTTATAACGTTGAATGAAAACCTATACTTTTGGAACTGTGCGTGTTCAGTTTTTTTCGTGAAAGAATTAATCCTAAAATTAATATATTATAACGTAATTACGGTAAGAGATTTACGTTGTTATGCTTCTGAATGTTTTTGAAAAAAAAAAAAAAAAAAAAAAAAAAAAAAAAAAAAAAAAAGAAAAAAACAAAAAAAAAAAAAAAAAAACACAAAAACAAACAAAAAACAACATTTCAAACGTGAGGAACAGAGTTATTCTTCTGAGCTGGATGAAGGTTTTTCCACTTGGAAAATCCGTATTACGTCCAATTATGAATGAAGACAACGACGATAACGAGTGAAAAAGAGCGAGCGAACCAAGGAAATTTGAGACAAGGAGTGAAAACAAAAAATTATGAACGAATAGCAGTAATAATAATGAAAATAGTAGCATAATAATATAAAGTTGTAATCGTCTGTAAAAATAAATAATACATCTATGTGAAAATATGTCACTTGATACACGAATGATTATCAAGTTGATGTACGAGAATCGACGTTTTTTCTTTACTTTTAACCAGAGCAAACGATATTTGCCTATTTAAAATTTCTTTGGTAAATTATGGATTATTCAAAGAGTAACCTGATGCATTCATCAAAAGTACACGAAAAATATTAATGAAAGTCAAATGAATATATGTACATCGAGTTCCAAATTTTACTTTCTCGATCTAATGAAAAATGTAATGTTATGGGAGCTTAAGCATTAACACATAAGACTATAAAAAAAAGAACATGAAATAAGCATCCGCGCTTCAAATAAAAATATTTATGGCGAAATTGTAAACGGTTTTATAAGTAAACAAGTAAAAAAAATAACAAAAAGTTGATTTTTAATTTTTTACGCTGAAAGTAAGCAAGCCAAGTTTTGAATAATAATAATAATAATAATAATAATAATAATAACACAGGTAGATTGATTCTTCAGCTATTCAAACATCAAATTCATGTTACACGTAACAAACATCCATACGCAACGTTAAATTTTAAAATTAATTTATGAATTTAAATTCTAAAGAATATAGATACATTGCAAAAACCTTGATAATACGTATTAGTGTACAGTATCATGTTTAGTAAAGAAGAAAGATATATATTTTTAATATAAAATAATAAAATCGGATGCTTAATATTTTAAAGGATATTAAATACATAAAACATAGAAAAAAAAATTAATTACTCTATCAGAATTTGATTTAAATAGTTTTAACCATAAAAATACAATACATTTTATCGGCTGAAATATTCATATAGGTAGAAATACAATTGAGCATAAACATATCATTCGCAAAATAATCGTGCATATGAAATTAATAGTACATACATGGTATTATGAATAAATAAACACATAACATTGATGAGCTGCATAACATTGGTGATTGCAATTATTACTAATAAATGAATTAATATACTAATGGACATACGAAATCACTTTAAATAATTAAATAGCTTGAGACACTATGAATTATCTCATTTTTATCCTCTAAAGTTTCTCAAAATTTAAGTCCAACGTTATGAGACTGGCAATTGCATTTTGCTACCACCTCTTTTGCAAAGCTTATCGGGCACAACTTATCTCCACAATAAAAAAAACAATTTTACGATGGCAAAAAAAGAAACATTACAAAAAAACATCCAAGTCCTTAATTTAAGCTACCGAAAATTTCAATTAAAATATAATAAAAGAAGTCTCCATGTATTTGCCATTTTATCAGTGAACAATAATTGTGATAATATACCGCAGCTACAGATTTTTCGTATACAATGATAATGAATACTATTAAAACGCTACAACAAGAATCGATAAGTTTTATTTTAATGTGGCACAAACAAATTGAACCTTGATATTGAATTGAGGGAAGGGAAAGACAGTAACAGACTAAGGTGACCCAGAATTGAAAATTCGGTCGATTACAATGAAATAAATTTTAAGTAATAATCAAAACTTTTCCAAAAGTGAAAACAAAAAATACGTAAAAGTTGAAGTAACTAGCCAAACATGCATATGTTGAGGCAAAAAAACTCACAACAAAATTCACAATAAAAACCTATAAAAATAATTTCAACGAGAAGGTTAAAGTGGACTCAATTCTGATATTAAGCTTCAGCTCAGCAGCTTCTATATAATTATATGCAAGTGTGTACTCTGTATGCCTCCACAGTATATATGTGAACTCGCATTTACTTTTTCTCACTTCCACTCATCATTGTCAACAAATGTCTAACAGTTTGGCGAACTGCGATCAACAATAATGAACAATAAAAATAACTTATCAGCAGTTGAGTCTGCGATTATTACAGATGAGGAGTGAAAAGGAATTAAAAAAAAAAAAAGTGCGCAGAAGCATCGATTTTCCGCTCGCGTTTTCAACGTTCCCAGCAATTTTTATATTCTTTCTTTTTCATACGCGATGTAATTTTTGCATAATGTGATATGAAGTAGAGATGTAGTTGTAGCCGTAGATGGACAAGGCAGTTCTCTCACTTTTCTGCGCTATTGATTTTTTTCGCCATTATTCCCTTCCGGCACGAAAAGTTACCTATACATAATACACATGCTTGTGAAATCAATAAAGGACGTATGTTTGTATAAGTACAGAGGATTGGAATTGTTCAAACGACTCGTGTGCTATGAAAAAAAATATTGAGAAATATGTCGAGTGTTGGTTTTATTCAATTCATCCGCAGCAGTGTGTAACAATCGCTTGACTGTTTACGATTTTCTTTGTTCATGTCGCAAAAGAACATAGCTTTACTTTCAACCGAGCATGTCATAAACTACTCAATATAGATACTAACAACCTTTCCTTTGTTCTCCATCAAAACGGGAAGTCTTGTCAAAAGAGACACCCAAAAGCGTTATAGAAGTACCTGTGAAATTTTTCATGACCCAAAAGGAAAAGAATTATAAACAATAATAATTGTGTCGTAATAAAAAAAATTAAAAAAAAAAAAAAAAAAAAAAAATGATCAGAGCTCTCTCAAGCAATTAAATAATAAAAATAAATACAAGACGTTGTAGAATATACATACACTTTATCAAAACAAAACGGAAAAAAAAAGCACAACTCGTCTGTATTTATTAAACATCACATCTGTTTATTCCTCGATTCGTTACATTGGAAACAATGTCAATAAAGTTTGGTACAAAAATAGAACAACATTCCTTTCCGTGGAAAAACAAAATTAACATTCTCTCCTCACCGTGCACCTCTGACGCACTTAGCTCTCCTTCCAAACCGTGTCGTACAAATCCGTGCGCCGCTGCTGGGAGACAGGAATCTGTGCTCTGACCTCATCGACGACTCTCAGATCTGCAAAAAATAATGTCACCACTCCGTACACCGATCGATCGACCCACGTATAATACAGGTACAGTAAAGCGAACGACACCCACCGATGTCCTTGACGACCATGTCCTCGATGGCGTCCAGCTCGGCGAGCACCTCGGCCCAGGGACTGGTGAGCTGAGTGTGGCCCCAGGCAATGTACCCCGGACCCTCAGCGCGGGCCGGTGAGACGCAGGCCACGTAGAGCTGATTGTCGTTGGCGCGGGCGCGCTGCAGGAGCGACCAGTGCAGCGGCCCGGTAGTCATGTTAAAGGCGGCCGGGTAGACGAGCATGTGGCAACCTTGGCTGCGGTACAGCCGCGCCATCTCCTCGAACCTTATGTCGTAGCAGATGCCGAGGCCGATCTTGCAGCCCTTGGCCTCGAAGGTGTTTAGGCTGTCGCCGGGGCTAAGGACGTCGCTCTCGCGAAACGTTATTTTGTCCTTGATGTCGATGTCGAATAGGTGCATCTAGGAAAGGGACTATCGATTTTACAGGCTGTGTGTGTGTGTGTGTGTGTTACGTGGAAGACAGGTGAGAGAGGGTTGTCGGAAGGATCGTGACCTCCTCCTCGGAGTCTAATTTAGTGCGGCGAGGTCGCAGGTAAGAAGGGTCATTGTCGATGGCCGAGATTAGAGGGGCTTATTTATTGGGTGTGTGGTACGCAAGGCGATGAAAAGCTAATAAATACTGATGAAAATCAGATGAAAAAAGGTTCTGTACGCTTTTGCGATATTTTTTTTATTTATTTATTAGTCGTTATGCTACTTTTTGCTACTTTTGAAAATTTGTGTTCACTCATAATATTATAGTACACGGAGGGAAATTTCGAACTGTAAGAGCTCGTATATTCATTGGAGTTTTACAGTTCGATACAATAAGGCCCTGACAGCCAAATTATTAGAATCATATAAGTTCGATGTATAGTGCCGGGCTCTATAGGAGTCCGAAAATTTTCAAAGTCGGACTCACGTAAATTGTTCCAACTTGCTTCAAATTCAAATTTACTTCGTTTAACTGGCTGCAGTGAAGCTGAATATTCGATAATGCGAACTCCGTCTTGACGCTGGAAGTTGCTTTCAGCATATCGTGAGAATGTATATCCATTGTATAACCTGTCGTTAGAAGCACTGTTGTAGTATTGTACTTGAGTCAAAATGACGTCTTGCCGTATCTGCGTCTACAAAAACACTGACTGAAACGTACGGACAACGCAAGATTTTTGGGTAAGCGACGCAAATATTAGGCGCAAATTCCAAAATCGGGCTTTGCGCAATGCGCGGCATGATGTCGTGATCCTACTACGCGTTTGCGCATCACATAAGCTCAGTGGGAAAACTACGCATTTTCTGCGCGACAAGAAGTGCATCAAATGTGTGAAAGTCACTGTAGTTGGAGACGCAAAGACGGCAAGACGCCATTTTGACTCAAGCTTAATACTACAACAGTGCCAAGACGCAGCTTCTAGCATCCTTATATCTCTATGCTAGCATCGCGTTCAGTAAGTTAAGATCTTATATGTTGTTCGTACAAAGAAAATGTTAATTTTTCAACAATTTACGTGTGTCCAATGTGTTTTACATTATTTCTTCTTGTTATTTTTACACCAATAAGGCTCTTTCAGGTTTTTATGCGTGTTATTTTTTATTAAATTGTCAAAGAATTAAAATTTCGCGCTATAGCTACATCATAGATGCTGGATTCTGGAAGCTATTATAGAATCTGCTTCCCTCACTCTGACTTTTTCACTCCGTGTATATCTATATCTATATTTGGGGCTGAGCCTCGAGATAGTCGAGATTATTTCGTTGAGAAGTACGAAAAACTAAGACTATAAAAAACAAGAGACTAAATTGATGCGACAAAAAAATTTCGCATGGTAAGGTGCAACTGCTACAATTTTCACTAAACAAAAAGTCTACCATTGCTTATATCATTATATTCATTACACAAAAAAAAATGTTTCCGCTACCCAAATTGATAAAACTTATTTTATCGTCTAATTTTGTTTTTGCTTAGTTTAATATTATTGAAAGAAATTCATTATATTAGCTATTTTAAACACTCTTAAGGAGTATGCAAATCATTACTCTTCTCTAACTTAAAACCATATGATTGCGATATGAAAAAAGAGGTGCTTGTCAGTATTAAATGTTATCCCGATCAAATGTAAATTTAGATAATTATTGAAGTATGTATGTCTATATATACATACTTCAATATAGTGTAACATGCACCATAAATATATTCCAGACCACATTTTTTTGAGAATTAAAATGTGTTTTACCGCCCACGTAACGCTAATTTTACGTGGACTTGAATTTGTTTTCTGTAAATAATACTGAGGCACTTCTGTGGGTCAGTCAGAAGCTATTTGAATGGAATTTATATTTTTTATTGATTTTTTGTCCGTGCACTGGTGTAAATCATTTTTTTGTAGTTTGATTTTCTGTGTTTTTACACAGTTATCGAATGTATTGAAAGTATAAAAATATATCGTACTTCATCTTTTTTTCAAAAATCGTCATCGTTAAGTACATTTATTGTATTGGATCAATGTAAGATGTATGATTAAATTTGCGTAAGGAATACACGTACAGAGTAACTTTATTATGTAGAACGCGTAAAAATAATCATTTTATGACTGTTGCTAGATGTTACCATCGCAATTCTTGATTTATAATAACGATTGATATTTTCTTGGTAACAATAAAATAAAGGAGATGATTTCTAATGAATCAAAAAAATTGAATTCGTATGATGATACTTACCTTCCTGTGCTTAGCAATGAGCTCTCCCAGCGGATTCCAAACGGTGCAGGTGTTATAAAGTTTGTGTCCATCCTTCTCGGGAATAGTGCCACCAATTATATAGATCTCATTTTTTTTGGCTGCGCTTGATAGCGCCAAGCATGTGTCACCCGTCGGAATGACTTCGGCGTACCTAGAAAAGTGATCTGTTGCGGAACGTCAATCAAGCGTTTCATCAGTTCATGCACATACTTACAATATATTAAGTGTATACTCTTTTCGAATGGCTAGATATAAGCTTTTTTAAAATTATAATTTTTATCGCAACGACGAGATAACACTTGCGTCGATCGAAGTCCGACTTATTTTTTATGTTAAGTTCTTTTACGCCTAAGAATGAGAGATATTCATAAAACTCACTTGTTCCGTACGGTGAATTGAAACACTCGGGCAATACAATAATATCTGCTCGTTGCTGTTTTGCCTTGTCAATGAATGAAATCGCTTTATTGATGTTCTCTTCCTTGTCAGCACCGACAGATAACTGTGCCAGAGCTAATCTCAAGGCTAATAAAATACAGAATAATGTTGAATTTACACAAGCACGATAACAATATCTTGCGATTTTTGTAAATATTACAAGAAAACGTCGACTTACTTGACATGGCTCTAATCGTTTGACTAGCGAATTCGCATCTCTGCATCATTCTTAGGTTATGTTTTATGATTAACTTTGTGTTGAGTTTTCCTCGTTCATTGATAAAATGCGATAACAAGGACAACAAAACTATACTTACATGCCTTACAGCTTACAGCCGTAAGCCGTTGGAATAAACTAAGAAACGGATGATTTCAAGTGAGTACTTGAGAAAATTTGAATTTGTACTTAAAAATATTTATTATTTAACTTTTCGAGTGGAATTTTTCAAATTGATCAGCAATTAATCTGAATAAAAATTCTACACACGTATATCATGGCAGTTTTCTCCCAAAAAGGCAAGAATTTTAACGTACACAATATTTATAAAAAATTCATCATACTCATGAGTAATCTTAACTGTACAAATATGTTATTTATGTAAAATGGACATAAAAAAATTTCAGTAAACATAAGTGAGAACGCAATATTTCGCGAATCCATAGGATTCATGTGAATTAAATTCACCGGCGCGGTGAGCGACTACGCGACCGATTCCTTTTGCGATTTTTCGGCGAGCGGCTTCGCGATCTCGACCGAGATCTCCTGCGATCTCTATACCTTGCTCTTTCCGAGGGATCCGCATAATCGGACCTTTTGTGCCTCGACTTTTCCCGTTCTTTGTCTTTCCTTCTGTTTTTTCGGCTCGATCTTTCCGCAGAACTATCACGACTTTTGTGTTTTTTTGATTTTTTCGATTTCTTGTACTTCCGATCTTCGTCGCTTTGGCTCGACGAACTTCTTTTCCTCTTTGGTTTTCTGTCTGGACTGCTCTCGTCATCTGACAATTTATGTTTCTTTTTAGAGTTTTTCTTTGATTTTTCGCTACGTCTGCTTTTGTGGTCGTCATCAGTACTGCTTGAGCTAGGAGAAGGTTCTTTTTTGAGTTTTTTATTTTTGCCAGACTCTTTTTCTTTTTTTGCTTCTTTTTCGTTGTATTCGTCATATGTCTTCAAGTCTGCAATTAATTCAGCATAATATTAAAGGCTAAGACTACCATACAATTGATTTTTTTTACAAAATTTAGAAGGGACTTTTAAATAAATGTTCACAATATTCTACTTATCAAGTCATAAAGTTATAGTATTTGTATTAAATTAATATAATTTAAAAATGTATATAATTCAATACTAATATTGTTGTATATTATCTTAATGATGATTTAAAAGTCCCTAAGACACATCATAGAGTAAGTACTCACTTAATACTTTGGATTTTTCCATATATTCTGAGTTAGTTACTGTTTGAACCCAATATTCGTTAACAGATATGACTGCGTCTCCAAGAGCTAATTTAACAAAGACTCTAGCTACATCTTCATCAAATGCTTCCACTCGTCCATAACTGCCAGTGCTTTTTCCTTCGGTGATTTTTACATAGCTACCTTTTACAAGTTTCAACTCTTGTTTACCGTCTTTACAAGCCTGTAGAGCTTTCTGAATAGTTTTTTTATCTGCACCAAGTCCCATTCCTTTTGGTCTTAATTCAGGAATGACAGGTACAACAACCCTTTGAACATAATGACACATGAGAATAAATGCAACAATTAAGATAAGTGTTCAAATAAGCTTTATGTAAGTAAACAAATGATCTTACTTTTCATCCTTTCCAATGCCTCTCCCTGGCTGCCAACCCATTCCACGTAACATTGCCTCACCAAATGCTGCTATTGGAATATTCTCATAATCTTCTAAAGTAGACTATAAACATGATAAATATACATTGTATTACTGAGTATTCAATGCCAAATAGAAATTTTATTTCTGTAAAGATCAAATTCTAAATATACCTCTTCTTTACCCTTAAGGTCATCTTCATGCTCTTTTTTAACAGGCACTGTAAAAATCTGTTTTACTTTATTTTCTTCTGAATTGAGATCAGCTATGATTTCTCTAGCAGCCTGCTCTTCTAGTGACAATGGTTCTTTATGGTCAGGCTCACTTTTTATTTCTATAACTTCCATCGACTGTAGATGATTTTGCTCCGGTATGGTTTCATTAAGAGTCTCATCGTTTGGCTCTTTCTTAATTTTCGCATTTATTGCTGGCTCATTCTGTTTGTTCAACTGTTTAACATCAGATTCACCAGGTTTTGGCTCGAATATATCAGCATCAACTTTGTTGACTATCCTATCATGCCAAGTTTTAGAACCAAGCATTGGAATGACGAGTGGCCCATCTTTTTTCTCCTCACCGCTGTGGAAAAATAAAGTAAAATTAGTTATTATTTTTGACAGAAACTTTAAATACATTAAATAAAAATAAAAATTGTAGTGGAAAATGTTTGGAGAAATTAGAAAACAGGGTTATGTTTACCAAGCTTTGCTTTATTGATTCGATGAACTTACCCGACTATTTTTATCGACTTTTCTTCCAGGCACTCGATGTAATCAATTTTTTTTTGCTCCGGTGGTGGAACATTTTTTAACACTGGTTTTTTGACAGATTTCGAAAACCCAAACGAAATCTTCTTTCCCTCTTCAGCCATCGCGTCGGCTGCGTCGCTGCGTGTGTTTACAAATTTACACGATCAAACAGCTGATTCATGTGTCTGCATTGTCTGCAGTTGGTATAGAAGTGGCGTTTTAGGTATTACAGCGGGCAATTCAAATAGTATGTATGTATACAATTTTATAAACTTTTATCCTATAAATCATATTGCATGGTTACATGATGCATATACTTCCTACATAATTTTTATTTAAAAGCGTTCATAATTATTAATAAAAAGTGGTATTACAAAATTGAAGATTTGTGTAATTTAAAAAAAAAAATTAATTTCATGCAAGTTATATGTTGAAAAAAATACGAATTTTTATGAATGCAAAAGCAAATAATTAAGATAAGAAAGATTTTTTTTTCGTGTGATTGAGATGGGTTATTAAGTTTTGCATTGTATAGTATGTCATTTTTAGGTTCAAGCAGTTCTTGAAATAATTTTTACTAATTGCTACGTTACAAACACGAGTATCACGAGTCGTGCTAATCGGATTTTGCTACTGAATTCAATTATTTGATACGTAGAGAGTAAATATTCATTTTAATATCAAAATATTAATTTCAATGAATCCCATCTCGCAAAGACATTTCTGACCGACTAATACTGAGTCCATATATTTATTTATGGTTAAATAAAACCATTTTGCAAGTACCCACTACAAATTTTTTTCGAAATCGTAAAAAAATTATTAATCATCATAACTGCAATATCTTCACGTTGAAAAGTAATTCGACTGTAAATTTATAATGTATAAATTTATTATGTGTATTTAAGCGACCATTATACAAAAGTCTATTGAATAATATTCAATGCATTGCGTGCGTACGTATTATTTATCATTTTCATCTCCGTGTTGTAGTATCATAGAAATACCAGGTACCACGTACAAGTAGTAGGGATGAAAGCATCGCATGTGAAATGAGTAAATGACTTATGCACGACTCTTTCTACTTTAGTCATCGCAGACAGCTCGAGGAGACACCACAGAGCGAATGGCATAAAAACACCATGACGAGGTAGGATGAAAAAAATTGTATTTTCTTGTAATTTTATAGTCAACATTTATATCAATTAGAATTTCTAACAATTATTTATAATTTTACCATCTACTATTATAAAGTATTGAATTAACTGGAATATTTACTCTAATATTCATAATAATAATAATGATAATTTTATGATTACAAATTTAATAATTGAATAAATAAATAAATTAGACAAATTATTTTTCGGATTATTCCATTTCAAAATAAAATGTTTATAATCACACAAATAAATAAAAAAATATGGAGGAAAATAAGTAATTAAATAAATAAATAAACAAATAAATCAAAAAATCAATGGATGAATTACCAAACAAGTAAATGCATGAATAAAAAGAAAATTAATGATTTTTTTACAAACTTTTGTTACATATTATACTTGATTTTACTTTTTATATTACAAATAATTACACTTGATTTTTTAAAAAAATTAAAAAATCAAAAGCACACTGGAACTAAAAACTATACCTAGAAACATTAACTTGTTATTTTTTAAATATTGCTGCTTTATAGTATTTGCCTGGAAGTACATTTGTTACTTTTACACAGCATTCGGGAAAATAAATTTCGTATTAATTGTATGCGATTGATGAAAGTGTAAGTAAGTGTTTTCTGTTGGAAGCTATTTAATTATATCTTCTAAAAAAATAAAAAATTAAATTTCTTTTAAAGTGGGCGTCGTTCAGGCTTGTTTCAATGAAAAAAAATTGATTTAAAATAAATACAATTCATGTTTTCTTGAAGCATCACCCTAAGATATGTGAACACAACTTACAAACATTACTATTATTGAATTGCCAGTTTCACAGAAGCGCATTAACGAGATAGGTACCGTAGCATTGTATAAAAATCAGGATTCTATTGGTTAATCGCGTTTTCCTTGCTGATCTCTTTTACACTTGCTCGTCGGAAAATTACGAAATCACGGAACACACGAATTAAGTCTTTCCGGTGGCTTTAAATATTTCTCCATCGATACTAACCCGATGCGGTGTGAAAAAAAAAGGATTTTGCCACATCAGCACCATGATAGTTTCCCCGACTCACGCGCGTCCTCAATAACACGGCAGGCCCTGCACTCACATTTTAACTGAGAGGTAGGTGAAAAAAGCCGATTAGCTAAGAGAGAAATAAGCATATAATAAAGAACAACGCTACCTCTGCACGCGGCACATCATATAAAATCTCAGGAGTAAGTAGTCGTATAGTTGCAGTACGCTAGGTAGAGAGTGTCCGATTGCGATATTACGCGAATTTACGTTTACTGCCATGCAGTGCAAAAAGTGCACGTGTACTATTATTTTTTCCCCGATCCTATCCAGCTTCCGTTGCCCAATTCCCAACAAATCGAGCGTTCGATCATCGATTCAACTTTTTTTCATCGATTCATAAATATTCTTCTTATCGCAACATTTTGCCACAAACAAAAAAAAAAAAAAAACAAGACCCCACGCCGCGCGCCCGAAAAGGAAAAAAAAAAAAAAAAAAAAAAAAATCATGACAATCGACAACGGCGGATAGGCCTTCCGAAAAAAAGTCCCCGCGTGCGTGCAGATCAAAACGAAATTGCCAGCCGATAAAATTCCTCGCCGCGCGCAGCAGTACGCATCACGAGCGCGCGCGCGCACGAAGCGCCGATTGCCGGACAATCGCCGGAACTCGGGGAATAATAGCGCGGAAGAGCACCCATGGGAAATTATATTTGTCACGGGGAGGAATCGGAGGGCCGTTCGGTGCTCCGCTGATGCATCGGTGTGTCTTTGGTGGGTGTACACGCATCGATGTGCATATATATATATATAAATACCGGAAGACGGATATGCACGGCACCGGACACACTGTGCGGGTATATACACACAGTATTGTTAGGCTGCAGCAGGGGCTCCCCGGTCGGGGGGAAAAAAAAGGCCTGGCGCGCGGTGTCGTTCAACCCGAAATTTTCACGCTTCGGGTGTGCCATTTACATGCGAGCGCGCCGAGCGAAAACCGTGAACGCGTATAGTGACGATCGCTGGGGATACTGTTGTTATTTTTCTCTTCTCAATGGAGTTTCAGGATGTGCCGACTGAGCGATCGGGGTATATCGAGGGGGGTTTCTGATATACATAATAATGTATGCGTGGGCGCGTTTGAGCGCGGTTAACATATTGCGGAACAGGTGTACGAAAGTGCTTGTAGCTTCATTAGTTTGGTGCATGATGTTGTATCATCGACCGTTGGGGGGAAAGAAAGTATTGTCTCGAATTTATTATTGGGAAGAAAGTCCTATATTTCGAGAGGCAAGTTTTAATTGGCAATTTGAGGACTTTCTCGGTTTTTTTTGTACCTAGCACGTGATGAAAGTTCTATGGACATTCGTGTCCTTATACAGTTTTTTTCCACCTCGAATACGAATACAACGGCAGTGGTGCGTTGTAAATCCAAGTTTGTTAGAGCACACGTTTTAAGCGTTAGAATTAAAATTTTTTTTTGTAAAATGCATCATAAGAAGGGTGTTAGTAAATGTTTTTAAAACTACCAGATTGATGGTTGACGAAATGGCTGGTTATAATTTTATTCGATTGTTCATAAAATATTCATCAACATCGCTGTAATATATTTTGTAAATGTACAGAAGTATCAATACCACACCAAGGTTCAAAGTATGGCGATATAAATTCTCAAACAAAATACTATTCTGAGATAGCGCTTGCCTTCCAGCACTTCCCTTTACCCAAGTTGTCGAAACAGTTGCCCGAAACAATAGCATAAAAGTAAGTACCAGTGCCCAAACGGTTTTCAGGAATTTTGTTCTCAATAAATTTATATAAAATCACAATTCGCCAACTACGAATATTTTGATGGTTGCAGACGTAATTAATTTTTCTAAATAAAATATCATTTTTAAAAAATTCACTTTGATCTCGAATGATTTTAATTTGATAAAAATTGAAGTAGTAGTGTACAGAAAGCAGAGAACTACTGGTAAATACATCCTACCAGCGGAACGTGATTGTCGCAACAGTGATACATGTTATTTGGGATGTTCAAAATGGTCACCTTTGTTGTATTGATCACAGTAAATATCAATTTGATCGTCTTAATGATAATAATAAAAACCTCAAGCTGAATGTTTCTTATTGTCTCTCTGCTTCTTCATTGGGGTGCAGTAGTTGCGAGTACGTTCCACTGTTGGTACTTTTACCTTGATTTCCCCGCAAGCGTTGAAAAAACCTCGCATTTTCCCAGAACAAGAACCGTCCTGGTCGTGCTGGCGCTGTTGTCCGGCAGCGCGGCCGAGACCCCGACGCCCACCAGCAGCCCCAACGTCGACCTGGCCAACCACCAGCCGATCATCGCTGCCGCTCGCCGCGAGTCCTCTCCCAACGAGCCCAAAGCACGCGATCGACGCGACCTCACGCCCGAGGCCCGTATGGAGAAGATAGCGGCGGCCAAGAGCGTGAGGGAGGCCCGGCTGCTGGGCTCGCCGGAGACCTGGTCGAGGCAGCCCCTGGCCGTGCAGTTTCGCCCGAGGCCGGGACCCGAGGCCCTGGACAGGCACGACGAGGAGGCCTACGCCGAGGAGCCGGTGGCGAACCTGCCGCCGCTCGTTCGGGCGCACCACGCCGCGCCCAAGACCGATTTCGTCACCAGCGCCCGGGGCAGGGGAGCGCACGTCGAGCCCAGGAAGACGATGATGATGGTGATGCCGATCGCCCGGTCTTACGACGAGTACGACGTGCCGGTCTTTCGCAACATCGTGCGCGAGCACGACTTCGACGTGCAACTGCCGCCCCGCAATCACCACTATCCCAACCGCTACAGATCGCAGGTGATTGGGGGAATTAATTGGCCCTGGGCTTCGTACGGTTGCAGAAACTTCTCTGATAACAAGTGCAGGCATTTGAACGCCCAAGCGAAATTCGGTTGGGATGTTGCGTCGAAAGAAAATGTTTCGTTCTGTTTGATTCGCCGGATGGATTATGCACCGAACGATATTGGACACGAATTTGTCCTTTTCACCCGGTAAAATGCATGGGTCCAACACTCCTGAAATACCGCGTGTTTTGGTAATCTGCTACCTAACGGACCAAATACTTTAGATTTTTACGCAACATACCAATGTAAAGCAGATTTTGAATTTAAATTTCGCGCCATCAGCCTCTGTCGGTAACTGTATATTTTTTCACTGTTTATTTAAAAACGGATGCCAAACCAGCACAACCCAAGATCGCATGACAACTTGAAAAATTATTACATTGAAACAAAAAAACAAAAATAGTCGAAACAAGAATTTTTCAAGTTTCCGTTTGTACATCAATTTCAATCTTTGGATAGTAATTAATAATGCTATTATCTAGTGCATGCGATCTTGGGTTTTGCTGATTTTGCATCCGTTTTTAAATAAACAATAATAAAATGGTTAGTTACCGACAAAGGCTGATGGCGCGAAATTTAAATTCGAAATCTACTTTTCTATCCCTGTATTTTTTTGCCGCTCCGAGCAAGTGTTTTTTCCCCTCGAATAAAATTAAATGTTCGCACCACAGAGGGAATACTACTACCGAGGCGCAGCCGGTGCGCCAGCGCCCAATCCGTACCCTCACGACCGCTACCGCGACGAGGACGAGGACTACGAACTCTACGGCAACGGCAACAGGTACAGCAGCAGACCCACGCCGAAGCCCAAGCGGATCATTTACTACGCCACGCTGCCGGAGATCGTAAGGAAGCCCGTGGACCTGAGGGATTTTCAGATGTCTCGGGCTCCAGAGGTACAGCTTGAGCCAGAGAGGGTCAAGCTGGCCGGGCCCAATGTCGAACCTAATAGTGGCAGGAGGCCGCCGCCGCCGCAGCAGCAGCAGCAACGCTATCCCTACGAGAGCTATGATAATTACGTGAAGAGATCGAGCTACTATGATCGCAGGAGACCGGTCGCTTACGTGGCGGGTGAGCGGACTATTTTGCAATAATTACATCTTTGAACAATACCACCAACATTTTTGCATTTAATTTTAATTTGAATACAATCCGATTGTGTCAGTTAAAGTATAGAATATAATTGTCCATATAGTTTTCAAATTCCAAATTCTATCTTGAAAGGGGTCAAAAGATTCTCAACAATAGTCATAATTGCCAAATAATTTATCAATGAGATATTTTTCCTCTCAAATTACCCTTACTACCTGTAGCAAATACTTTTAACTGCAAAAAATGTATTTACCTTAATTTTAAGGGAATGACGAACGCGCAAGGGACGAGGAACGAAATCGAGCGAGTAACAAGGAAAAAATGCGCAGTGACGATCGAAAATTGGACAACAGTCAAACATCGCGTTCAGGAAGTGATAGGCGGCTTCCTTGGCCCGTGCAAATCGGCGCCGAGGTAAATGTCAAGGATAGCGAACGCATATCTGGGAGAAAAATTTATGGGCAAGTAGAAAATTACGACAGATACGAGGGATCGAGAATCAAAAAGGACAACGCCGAGCGAAAAGAAGACGTTGATCTAGAAAGCAAGGATAGTAATAGCAATATCGATAGGGGTAATAATAATGATACTAATGGGCGGAAATGATACTTTAGTTTTTATACAGTTTTACGAATTGATATAGGTTATCACGATCAATCAATAATTTTTTTTTTTCAAGGTAAAGTTTGTTGCGATTTAATTATTTTGTAATTGTAAGAAAATTAAATCTATACACTTACTAACGAAAATTTGTATGTAGCGGGTGTTGTCGACTGATTTGTATTACAAATATTCTACAATAATCACTTAAATGCATGTTGAAATGATATATCTATGTAAACTTAGTTTTGTAAGGTTGTTTCATTATAAATATACATATTGATATAATGGTACAGAAATATTGGATAGTATTAAAATTATACATAATTTTTTTGCATCTATTAAATATTTGCAGGAATATTTTCCAATATAATTCTTACCTTACGCCCAACTGAAAAAAAAAATCGATAAACGAAAAAAATTGATTACAACGGAATTTATAAGTGAATAAGTGATACTTTTATGGTTTAAATAAAATATAATAAATGATATTTATTGATTTAATTTATTGAGCAGTTCTTAAATTGATAATATTAATTATCGACTGTCAATAAATAGTCATAAATATATAATATCCTGCATTCCTCCATTTTTTACCATCAGAAATGTCAAACGTATAGCTCAAGTGATGACGTACTATGCGCAGGCAATAAGGCATTCACGATTTACCATCAGAAGGTTAGTACTTGAACGAGTTTGTATTGAGAGCTGCTGCCCCCATGCGTTAGTTTTGAACACATTATTGATTCGTCGAATGATTTTTAATTCTGATAAAATAAATATAAAATTCAAATTATTCAAATTAAATTAGTCTATTGTCGTATGTCACATTCTGAAAGTATGTGATACAATTTTTACTAAATAGTAGAGCACAAAATTTGGAAAACCACAAGATGAAACTATCGGTTTCTCACCGTCTCATAAATGAAAAGTCTCACGATTTCACGTTAACATTTTCCCTAACTATAATTATACGGCGTTGAATAAGTTACAGCTATAACGCAATGACAAACGCACTCACTCAGAAAGAAATGTCAATAATTCGTAAGCGCACGAGTGCCATCCATACATCGCAACAAAATCGATCTCACTTGCACACGGGGAAAAAAAAATTTCACGAGATTTTTGAGGAACAGCCGAGACAGGGAAATAATCCCAGCTGCACTCCCAGCCCGTATCGAGCAATAAACGTTCCTATAAGAGCCAGGGAGCAAGAAAAAAAAAAAAAAGAAAAAGCAAAATCAAACGACCGGCTGTGCCCAAGTGCAAGCTGCACGCACACGGGGCCCGCAAGAGAGCATCTCTCACGTCGTAAACAACGTCGTAACGCAACATCCGTCGTCCGTCCGGCGAAGCCGCTGCTTTGTTCCCACCGTAAAGAGGTAAGTGCTCACGCGCATCCCCGAAACGCACAGGCGCGCTAAGAGGGTACGCATTAAACAGCCCCTCCGATGAGGAAGGAAAAAACAAAAACCAAAGAGCGAGAGAGAGGGGCTGCGAGACATTTGGGAAAAATGACCGTGAACGGGAGAAGAGAGAGAGAGAGAGAGATCGGCCGATCGATTCGCCAGATTCGCATTATCGGGGCCATATGGAATTTGGGGGCCCCTGCACGGCCGCGCGGCGAAACTAGTCCCGCGCAGGAAATTGCTAACGACTTAAACGCCGGGGCGTTACCGCGGGCTCTCGCTCTCCCCCTCGTTTCTGTGAGAGAGGGTCCTTCCGGAGGCGCTCCGATATACGTGTGAGAAGAAGCAGAAGAGGAGCAGCAGCCGCCGCTCGGGTGATGGATGGACCTCGGCGGAGTCTGTAATTTCCAAAGGCGTTGTGCTGCATCGCCACATGCATGTATCCGCTCGCGCGTGTCGTCCTCCTCTGTTTCCTCTGTTACGCCTTGCTGATTTTTTCCACTCACTCGGATGGATATTTTCACGCGCTTACTTCACTCGAGGAAAAGGGTCACAGCCTTAATTGACTTGAATAATCAGAACAGCAACCCCACGGGGTGCGTTATATCGTCGCCAACTGCGTGAAAGGGTACGATTCGAGCTCGACACGGAAAATAACACGATTCTATCTCGCCGCGAAAACAAAAAAAAATCCATCTCAACGTATATTGAACGACGCGACATTAAAGGACAAATTTTGCGCTCTCGGCAAACTGAATCCTGAATCGTACCATTCTTCATCGACATAGCCGAACCAAATGTTTCTTTTCCCCGTATATATACGCGCAGCCACGCGCTCGCGATTAGCCTATACATCCCGCTCATGGCCAGGCCTCGAGGCACCAGCTCGCGCTCCCAGTGATGAATGACCGAATGCCCCCCACCCCCTCCCCCCGTTGGGCACACGATCCTCGGCGGCGCGGCCCCGCATCACCGCGCCAAGCTGAAGGTCGCGCCACAATTTCGCCGTAAATCACGGTAAACGTTGACGTGAATTAGGCACACTTGTATTACTATTGTGCGGGGGGAGGCGGGGGACGCGAGAGTCTCTATTATAAGTACCCGTGCGCTGTCCCGCTGCTCATCTTCCCCGGTGTTCCATCGCTCGCGCGCGCGCGCGCCCTTCCACTTTGACGTGGAGGAAAAAAAAAAAGGTGCGCGTGGTGTACTAAACACGGGTACCCTATACCGCTCGATACTGTTCGAAACAGCTCGAAGGGAGGAATTAGGGGCTAATGTCCGCGTCACGCTGCGGCGGAGCATCGGGCCGGCCGATGGTTTATGCGGCAGGTTCGGGCGATCGATTACGTCGAACCGCCGGGCTCGCGATCCTATACATACGCTCGCGTTTACGCGGAAATTAGACCGTGGCTGGGCCGATTTTTCAACGCGCGGATGATTCATGGACATCACGTGCCCGCGTTGCTCGTCGCTCTGAGAATCTTCGATGCGGGGCATTTTTCTGCTCGCAATGACGCTCGTGAGGAAGTATCGAGCTCCGATATGAGCCGGGCTCTCGCGATTGATTCATTGCGGCTTCAAGCTCTGCCGAGCAGAAGCGGCCCGGTCCGGTGGCACGCGCGAGTCCACTGCATCGTTTTTGCCCCTTTTCGGTTGTAATCGCAAATTTCGCGTACAGGATGACCTATCTCTTGACATTGGTATATTTCGTTTACGCTTCGAGAAATATTCATTAACAGGCATAATCTTTGCTCGCGACGACGATGTGACTGTTTCATAAACACCTAGAGCAGGTTTTAATCCACTATCGACGAGAATTTTGTCGAAATCTGACTGTTGATCCTGTCAAATTTATTGTCATTGTAAGTTTTATGCTCTTCTCGTTATTTTTCACGATTATCCATGAGAGGTAAAAATTTGTTAATTTAATTTTCCTGTTCATGAATGTTTTTCGTGACTTGATTGACCTGCTCATCAAGTTTTAACAAACACCAACTGCTAATTGGTTAAGGTAAAATCAAGCTCCTTAAAGTCAGAACAATTTACAAGTAGCACGAAAGTACGTTCAGAGACGGAAAAAGATAAACCAACGCACCAGACCGTAACCCCGGATATATTATATACTTCTGCACGAGTGAGATCACGACTAACCCCCCCCCCCCCCCCCCACTACGTTTATTGCCGAATCCTTTTAAGCCTCGACCGCAGCATTACTCCGCTGAATCTCTTCCCGGGAGCTGCCGGCGAAAAAAACGACAAACGTATTAAAAAGACTGAGACAACGCGATGGCGACGGTGATGATTAAAAAAGGCTAATTTGGGACAGCTCCCCCCCCTTGCGGCGCCTTGGCCTCTCGCGCCCTGCTTAATGGACGAGGCAGCCCCTTGATAACCGAGCGAGGCTACTGCCCTTACATTACGCGTCCGAGCTCGCTGACTTCTGTATTTACGCACTACTTACAGACGTTCCGGCGACAGGCCGGGAGAAAGGGCGACCGAGAGCTGTGCTTTGGGGTTGACACCGAAAGTGCATTTGCCTCGGTTGGTGCTAATGGTTCGTGGGAGGAGGATTAGATTTTTTTATTTCAATTATACGGAATTAATCTCTACCGCTTCCGTATGAATTAATAATATTGATGGAACGTCTGTGATGGAATACGCGACAAAAATTGATGACTGACGATCTGTCCGATTGAGTTAAGGTGCCCCGGGTATTTTCCTGTTTTTATTATTTGTATGAAAATAAGCAAAACGTTGCAACTATATTTATTTTGCTATGAGGGTGATGTTACTGTTTCCAACAGTTCACCCTCTGATTATCTTCAAGATTCCGAAATGAGATTTAAAGAGAAAAGAGTAAATTATAATTTTTATTTATAATCGTTCACTACTTCGGCAGTGGCAAATTAGTTCCCAGATAAAGATATCAGTGATAAAAACGGGATAATTGTTTTCCGAGGCCCTGAGACGCATAGTCAAATTGGTTCCCGGATATTAAATTCCTATTAGGAGGTGAATATGTCATATTTTTCTGTCACACTTCATCCAGGCTTCGGACTGGCAGTCGTTTGAACGCTTGCGTGGTTAAAACATATTTACAACTGAAGGAAATGACTGAAGGATTTGTTCGGCTTCGCTTCGGGTGTAATATACGTGTGATCTAGATCATTCTTTACTTTTCTTCCCTGGGTACATAATATACAATACCGCACTTGTTATTTATCAACTATTCTGAATTCCCGAGACAATTCTGCATGAGACTATTTCGAATTTTTTTAACCGTGGCTCAAAAACTTAATTGTCTTGAGATTGTGCTACCAGACTAATGGAAATTACGATTTTATAACTTTTACGTGTGGGAAATAACGTTCAATGATTCTACGCTTTCGAAAATTTCTCGTGCGTCATGAGTATATGTTACGTTTTTTCTAGTAATTCGTAAAATTAACTCTTGACTACAATACTTGCACACGATGCACTATATTTGACACTCTTTGAATACATATTTACTTAGAATTCATGATATAATAATATTTAATGGGTCGGTAAATTTACGTCATCCTGGTGAAGATAATTATTGAAGGTTGTGAATAGTATTGAACCAAGGTATATAAGCCAAACTTTGCTGAAACCAAATCAGTCAATTTCGTCAGAATATTAAAAAATGAAGTGCGTTTTTTTGTCAGTGTACCTCGCTCTACTTATCGGCAATGGTAAATCATTTCAAATAACATTGTAATATACGTAAATTTTTATTAATTAGGAAAATTCGTCACATGCATGGTCCGGAATAGAGTTACCTTTTACTCGTGTCGGAATACAAAAAAAAGCTAGAGCAGTCGTACACTAAGTATACGGGCATATCCGGATGACCAAGACCCGCATGAGGGCGCTGTAAATACAGCTGAAAAGTAGACAAGCAGACGACAAAGATAGCTTGGTTAATGTGTCCCTAAAATTTATTTGTTGTTTTAAAGTTATAACCAATTATTGAAATACAGAGAAATGTGTCGGATGAACCTCTAGCTAGCACTTTTACCTCAGCCTATGCAAGTATATTTCTTTAACCAAGGGGTTTCTAGAAATCACGTATACTTCATGAAAGGGTAGGTTTGATGCAAGTTGACGATGAACCACATGGGGGAGGAGCTGGTCAAGCTACGTCGTATTTTGATGATACATTTCAAAAGAAAAAACTACTGTCAATAAATTAGCACAAAGCTACCTCAAGAACTATTTTTCTGCGTTTTTTGTTAAAAAAAAATGTTAATAAAAAATATATATCAGCAGAAGGTTTTTTGAAGCATGAAAAAAAAAGTCAAAACAATCATATGGTGCAGTAGATGAAAATTGATTCTCCAATTTGGTAGTTCTTTGGATCAATACCTTTCATTTGATGATATTCAAATAAAAGTTCAAGGAACGGAGTTACTTAGTGTGTTCTAATGTAACGACAGTTTCGCAATAATAGCATTGAATTCTCGTGTATATGTTTTAAGTAATGATTTTTCAAAAAAATCGTCGTACTTTGATAATGAAAATCTATAAGGAAATAGTGTATTGGAAAAATAAAAAAATTTTAAATGAAGTTAGTTTCATACTGTGCAAGAAATAATTACTTTTTAGATTGAATTATAATTTTTTTTGAGCTTAAGATATCAAAAACCTGTTTTTTGAAATTAAAAACGCGAATAATATACAAAACTATATTTTTATTATTTAACTGTTATGAGCATAGGAAAATAAACTGATTTATTACAACGTAGTTATGAGTTATGAGGCTTTAAAGTCAAGGGACGAAATTCGAATGATATGTATTTAAATGTGCATTCTATGAAGATTTCAATGCTTGACTTGTCACCGCACAATTTTTAAATCTCATAAGAGCATAATATTTCACCATCCAGCCTATAAATATGGTCACAGTTTGGAATAACAAAACGTTATAATAATTATTCATGTTATAATTATTTTAATCAATTGTAACAAACTTTATTATAGCTTCATAGGTGGAAGAGGTGGAAGTGGTAGTAATTTTAATTAAACTCTATAGAATATAAAAATAATGGTATACTCAGCCGCTAACGTAGATTTTTTATTTAAATGTTTCAGTTACTGGCCTACAATCAGAAAATATCGTTAATGGTCTAGATGCATCCGACAATCAGTTTTCATACGCCGTTTTTTTTAGATCTGGATACAGAAATAACACTCCATACCAATGTGGTGGTGCTCTTATTGCGCCCAATATTGTGTTAACGGCTGCTCACTGCATTTATGATGCAAAGTACCGAAGGTTTAGAGATTTACCGTATGTGGTTGTTGCTGGATCAAAAAATATTCACTTAACAGGACAGAACATAGCTGTATCAAAAATGTATTCTCACAAGCTATACGATGAATCGATTTATTACGACATAGCCGTGTTAAGGGTAAGGATCTTTTATTTTTGTATGATGTATGGTAGTACTTAATAGTAGTTTTCGTACGAGATTGGAAAGGCTTTCGTAAACGGACCGAGAAGTTTGCGGCACGGACCGTAGGCGAGGGCCGTAACGAGGTTCGTAATAAAGCCTTTACGATCGAGTAAAGAATGCTATTTTTCCTACCGAGGGTGTACCAGGGTTTCAAAAAGGCCCGAGGTAGAAAATAATATTTTTTTTATCATGATATTTATAGCTAGAAAAAAGTTTTGATGTCGGTAACGGATCACCTGTCAAAACCATATCATTACCTGCAAAAAATGAAAACTTTGTAGGTAGAGTTGCAAGAGCTGTAGGTTATGGGATAGATAAAATCACTGAACCTGTTGATATTTCAGCTGAGAAAAAAGACTTACTTTCTGGAACGTCAGAAGGAAAATTAAAATATGCAGATTTTCTAGTAATAAATTCAGAACATTGTGCTTTTCCGAATCGACTTTGTGCCAAAGGAGTATCAGAGGTTATTAATCGCCATAGATCCACTTGCCCGGTAAGTGTAGACTGCTTCTTATGACGATAAATTAAAACCTATAGCATCCCTGAATAAAAACAGTAGTTTTCGTACGAGATTGGAAAGGCTTTAATTTGTGAACCGAGAGGTTTACGGCACGAGTCGTAGGCGAGGGACGTAACGAGGTTCGTAATAAAGCCTTTACGATCGAGTAACGAATGCTATTTTTCCTACCGAGGGTGTACCAGGGTTCCAAAAAGGCCCGGGGTAGGAAAAATGTTTTTGTCCTACAGATGTGATATAACTTTTATGATTAGCCACTTTTAGATTAACAATATTTAACAAAATTGAAACCCTGATTATTCAAATTAAATTTTTTTACTTACTTCACTCTTTTTTTTTCAGGGTGACAGTGGAAGTCCTTTGGTGTTGGAAAACCAAGTCATTGGAATAGTTAGTGCTGGTTCCAGAGCCAGTTGTGATAACAAAAGTATTGCAATTTTCGCCAACGTCTCTCATATGATGGACTTTATTGAAGGAGCAATAAATGATCAGCCGACAAAAGATACGTTTGTTAAATCCATCGTAGGATGGAAGCATTTTGAACTTTCTGAACTAGAATTAGACATAACTACGAGATCATCAAAACTTATAGCTGCCGTTGATGATTACCAAAAACTTTTATTAAAGTACGAATTTATAAAAAAAACATATGAAATTTTATATAAAGCATGTGCAGTGCAAGAATTTCGGTGTAGATCTGCTGAAGATAAATTCAAACAGCTTTCTGAGGTCTACAATAAAATATACAGTGATAGTGGTGCCATGGGAAAAATGTACTTCTTGTTATCAAAAGAAGAGTATTACTAGATTGTTAGGCTAATTTGTGTGCCTAATCAAGATGATGTACGAAATAAATAATTCTTCCGCAATAAATTATTTGTATTTTCTCTCTTATTTTGACTCGAGTATCACAAAAAGAGCAAATTATCGTAACCATCTAATTTATGTTATTGTTGAACTTTTTTCAGGCTTATAATTCATAATACGACTTTTTTCTATTATATTGGTATATCTACTTCCGATAAATATCAGGCAACAATACCTATGCATTTATATATTTTCTATAACTTTAAATAAATGTACAAAAATGAATATAAATGTATTTTCCTACGAGGCAGTTAAAACGCATTATATTTTCGTCAGAGCAAAAAGTGTAACCACTTATAAATTATAAGAAATAAAACGCACATACATTTTACACGTTTGCTTTTGAAGAAAAAGTTGTAGATCTTGATGAAATAGAACTTTTATGCATTGTACGTTTTGTTCTGGCATGCAATGCAGTTGATCTATAATGCAAAATCGTGATGAAAACAGCAAAACATCGATCGAAATTTGTTTTCGTTTTATAATGAAAAAGAGCACACCATTTTAATAGTGCAATACATGTTACCGCTGAACTTGTATTGTTCGATGTTGAATAAAGGTCGTATATCTAGTTTGGTCATCATCCAGTTATTATTGCGATTACGTGCGAATAGGTTTAAGATCGTAAGATGAAGCAAGTATCATGATTAAAGCAAATTCCAGACTTTCAAGATTGTTGTTCTGAGGATAATTTTGTGACCCCTATGGTTTTAAAGGACGTGGAAAATTTCAATTAAATTTCATATTATGAATAACTCTTAAAGCTCTTGAGAATCAAAGGAGTCTCAAGGTTTTTTCAAAGTCAGGTAAGAGTCTCGAAAGTCTCGAAGAAGTTTTCGAGATCTCAAGACGAGACCATAACAAATATACTTATGCCTTGAAAAATTTGGCTGCGTGTATGTAGCCCCTCATCCTGGTGCACAAACTTCGCGCCGTCCATCACGCAAGCGGAAGCTAGTGCTGCGAGAGTCATTTAACTAACTTAGTCACGGACGACGAGCGGAGGTACGTCTGATTGTAGTCCTGCTGCCGTCCTGCTTGCTTCTATGATGACTGCCATCCACCAGAACTGAGGTGATGGAAGCTAGCCTGCTGCCTCGATCCATGCTGCGCTTACACCTCCAACCGCAGGAAAACTGTAGCCCCCCTCCCCCAGTAAATCAACGTTGACTAAGAATTATTAACAATTAAGAAAATTACATAGTGATAATTTATTTATATTTTTCAATATTCGCACACAAAATTACAATCCATACATACACCTTTCTGCGTACAAAGAACGTCAATATCAAACTAGTGTAAAGTTTATAATACTGATTAAATAGTGTTTTTTAAGAAACAAATTATGTACGAATAAACTTTCAACATTTAATGTGATAAATGATATTTGACAAAAAATTACACAAGTTTTTTCCTTAACTTGTTATCAAATATGACCTTAGAATCGTCAGAAATGAAAAAAACTTTATAATCTCTAATTTTTAAGATTTGTCTCTTCAATAAATCAAGTGCTTCTAATTAACCAGAAACGAACATGATGGATAGTAGGCATTGGCATTTCATACATTGGTGCTCCTGAAATTTCTGAAATATCACGATTCATCAATGTGATGTTAAAAATATGTACAAATGTATTTTTCCGTGTGCGTACATGACATGGTAGTCAATATTTTTTTCCTTGTTCCATAACCCAAAGAATCCTTTTACTATTTAAGAAACGCTAAAAAATTTATTTGGGGATGCCCCAGTCGAAGAACAACAAGCGCAACCTTCTGATGTTTTCAGCTCCAGGTATCCACACGGCCAAATGCGCCCTATCAACGCTGCACCGCATCCATCCTCAATGACCTGGGCCATCGATGCCAAATGCGTGGCAGAATTGACTGTCATGAGACTCCTGGCAGCATGGCTCAAGTGGAAACATGACAGAATTGTTTGCCACAATTGGAAGCTCTAGACCTGGCACGCTGCTAAAAAACCGCTTCTACTTAGACTTTTTATTGCTTTTATGGATTATTTCTTGAAAGTGAAAAAACAAATTTTCCTTGTTGTTTTCTACGCAATGAATTAATGAGATTCCGTATTGAACACTATTTGCGCATGGATCAAAAATTATCTTTTGTAAAGTTTCTACCTCTTTTTGTGCATTAATGATCGTCTACGTTACCGGTAAATAGAGTAGGTGTCTGGGAAAAAACGGCGATATTTAATCAATTAGATCCAAGCGGATGAGTTTATTTAAAATTCTCATTAAATGACTTTACATAAGTGTAGATTAGAAAGACATTGAAATAATCCTCCGCGTGGTTCCACAAAATTTCACGGCAGCGTTGCAGTGTTTACTATACAAATTATTTACTTGGAAAATAGTGGATATTTATCAACATAATCTTTGGTTTTGACCATTTCAGTTTAACTCAAGCGAAAATAATAGTATATTACCACCCTGGTGCTAGGGACGTATTCCTGCCTTCCTCGAAGTTGTTTGCCCGAGCGAAGCGAGGGAAAACATCGAGGAAGGCAAGTTGGTACTATATTTTTCATCACGAGAGCCGAAAAGAAGCGGCGAAGGTGCGATTTTTAGGTTAGAGTGATGAAAAATATTTTTCTGGTCAAACATTTCGTTTTTAACAGTTGGCAGCGAATAGTTTTTCCCACTACATAGATATACAGATAATATCATGCAGCTTACTTTAAGTCGGTGAATCATTGAATCTATAAATCTAGGCATTCCGAAATTGGAAATAGTTGTTATAATTAGAATAAACTTTAACATATTTGTTTCTTGTAAATTCTGTAGTAAAACGACCGAATAACCTGTCTTTGGGAACCACTTTCCAACGAAATCTCCATAAAACCCCGTACAACCGTAAATATTCTCGATCTTATTTCTTAAAAACTATGAAGCTATAGCCTCTCTAAAATTTGGGTATGTTATTCCTAGTAATAAAATAAGTGTGACATAATTTTTAACAAAATTTTTGTAAAAAACGAAATATCACGATGATCTCCTCAACTGAAATTAGTGATCTTATAATGAATGATCAGCGGATGCAACGCCATATTGTTCCGAATATTTTTGAGCACTTAGCCGAGTTGCGTCCCGTGAAAAGAAACAGGCTTTACAAACTCATAATTATTGCTACTTTCCAGAGAGCTCTATCCATCTCATTCGTATATTACCTAATATTACGTTTCCTTCAGTGGAGATGATTATCCAAGATATACCAGATAAATTTGAAAAACAGGCTATCGACCAATCAGCAACTACAAGAGAATTCGCTAGTTACTCATTATAAGATCACTGAGTACAATATGTTTACACAGTACTTGACATTTATTGAGTACACATTTTATTAGAATATTTAATCGGATGATATTTAATTGAATGATAAATTTATGCAATTTTGATTACAAAATTACTTAAGAGTTGTGTATTATCTCAAGGTATAAAAGAAAAACTGTTGCTGAAACTGAGGTATTCGATTTCATTTATACAGTGAAAAATGAAGTACTTTCTCCTACCCGTGATTTTGTCAGTACACATTGTTCTACTTGTCAGCAATGGTAAACCATTTTGGATAAAATTGTAATTATATATAATGTAGATAAAAGGGTATAATCCATTATAAATATAGTATACAAATCAAGTATAGTATCGGTGTTCTATGTTTTTAAAATATTGAATTTACAAATAAGTGATTGGGAGAGTTTAGTTGAATTTAAATGGAAATTTATATTTCGGTATGCGATTAAAAAAAAACGAATTTTTGGCACACTATCTCAATCTCGTCCTCGCGGTCAATAGGCGTATCAGAGCAAGGTTTAGTTGTGTTCGTATGTCTACTGTACATGCCCGGTAGGAGCGTTATATACATATACATAATTGTATCCGTAAGTCTAGTCGATTTGGTCACAAGTTCTAAAGAACAGAATGTTACAGATATTTAACACTGCGGCTTTCTTTTATGTTATTCAAACCTTTATTCTTGGTAAGCAGATAATCATAAACATATTAATTAAAATATCAACTTACAACCATGCCTGTCATTCATTCATTATTATTATTATTGATAATATAGCTTGACTGATATTAACGTTATGTACTGGTATGAACGTGGTAGTGTTTTCAATTAAAGACAAGAATATTACCATGATACAAATCGCAGACGCTAACGTAGATTATTCATTCAAATGTTTCAGTTACTGGCCTGCAACCAGAAAACATCGTTAATGGTCTGGATGCATCCGAGGATCAGTTTTCATACAACATTTTCTTCAGACCTGGATATGGAAATTACACTCCATACCAATGTGGTGGTGCTCTTATTGCGCCCAATATTGTGTTAACGGCTGCTCACTGCATTTATGATATAGACTACCGAAGGTTTAAAGATTTACCATATGTGGTTGTTGCCGGATCAAAAGATATTCACGTAACGGGACAGAACATAGCTGTATCGAAAATGTACTCTCACAAGTTATACAACGCGTCGGTTTATTACGACATAGCAGTATTAAGGGTAAGGATCTTTTATTTTTGTATTATGTATGGAAGTAAAAATTTTTTTTTTAATATCATGATACTCATAGCTAGAAAAAAGTTTCGATGTCGGCAACAGATCATCAATAAAAATCATATCATTACCTGCAAAAAACGAAAACTTTGTAGGTAGAGTTGCAACAGGTATAGGTTTCGGAATAGATAAAGTCACTGTACCTGTTCATAGTTTCGCTGAGAAAAACGACTCATCTTCTGGAACATCAGAGGAAAAATTGAAATATGCCGATTTTCTAGTAATAAATTCAGAAAATTGTGCTTCTCCGGATCGACTTTGTGCCAAAGGGATACCAAGTCTCCATGAACTCTATACGACAACTTGCTTGGTAAGTTTTCTCTGGTTCTTATGACGATTTATTAAAGTCTACAGCATTGCTGACTAACAAGATTTTTGAAACTAGTCGCTTTGATGCGGTTTAGATGATAATTATTTTACAAAATTAAAAGCTTCATTCTTGTAACTGATTAAAATAATAGATTTTTTTTTTTAAATTAACATGTTCTAGGGTGACAGTGGAAGTCCTTTGGTGTTTGAAAACAAAGTCATTGGAATAGTAAGTGCTGGTAGCGATGGCAACTGTAGTAACAAAGATATAGCAATTTTCGCCAATGTCTCTTACCTGATAGACTTTATTGTGGGAGCTATAAATGATCAACCTTCAAAGGACACGTTAGTCAAATCTATCGCAGGATGGGAGCATTTCGAAATTTCAGCACTGAAATTGGACGTAACTACGAAATCATCTAAACTTATAGCTGCTGTTAATGATTACCAAAAACTTCTTTCTCGACGGAAACTCGTAGAAGCAGAACATGATAAATTGCATCAAGCATGCGTATCTTCAGCGCAAGAACCTTTGTGTGCATCTGCTGACGTTAAATACAATGAACTTACTGAGATCTATGATAAGACAAATGTAGCAGCAGATATAATATACCAATTATGTTCAGAAGAAGAATTTTACTAGATTTTTAGGAAAATTTGTGTGTCTATTATCATGATAATGTACGGAATAAACAATTCTTCTGCACTAATCTCTTAGGAATTTTATTTTCTTTCTTATTTGACATGGGAATAACAAAACGGGCACACCGCCGTAATCGTACAGTTCAAGTTGTTGCGGACCTTTCTCGCTTATAACTCATATGAATTTTATAAAATATGTATATTACTACTCATTTATCTATATTAATCATGGATACTCAACGACTGTAGTTATGTTTTTTCTATAAATCTTTAAGGTTATTTACATACAATTGTGATGAGATGAATATACATTCATCACATATGTTCATTTGTGTTTAACGCGTAAATAATATTAGGGTCGATTACAGTAACAATCCGAGATATTCGTTATGCGCACAAGTTGAAATAGCGCCCTTTTTGTGAAATTTGAGAATGTTCAAACCAAAATGATCTCTTATTCTTGAATTTCATGTCACGTACGTGCTCTGACTTACGTGTTTTTATAACGCTTAACGCACTAAAAAATTGTCCTACGATTTAGCTTTGTTAATGTTATAATAAATACGGTAAGCAATATTATTTTTGTCTAAGAAATCTGTAAACGTGATACAATGATAAGTTAATTTTTAAAAGGGAACATAATGCTAATTCTACATTTATGGAAGAGCTACTTCATTAAGTTGTGCAAAGTGGGAATTCATGGAATCATCAATGCTAATTTTGAGCGGTTCAGTTCATCTAATTTAAAATAATTAAATAAATATTTATATCGATACATTAAAAAATTAAAAAATTAAACTTTCAACACGTCTCTCTTTGACGGTAACTTATTGCCAATGATTTGAGGCGAATAATTTCCAATTACATATACTACACAGTCTTTTCGCAAAGTTCTTTTCGAAGATGAAGCCATGACTGATGACATGTAAACAGAAATACTTACGATACTTGCTAACTACTACAAATTATTGCACGAGACATATATTTAAAAAGCTCTGAATTTAATAACGTGAATCTATTTAAATGATGTATACTCAAACAAAACTTTGTCTCTAAAAAATGATACGACTTACATTCAAAGTTACTTCCTATAAGTACATTGTATTTATAAGGTTGATCTAAACGCTGTTTCACGAATAGAGAACTTGCATGCAGCAGGATTCAGTCAACTTATACTTTCTCTCGCAACAGAGTGATCTCAATTGATTATGTATCGATTACAACATAATTGATAAATAACGAGTAAATTGAGAAATAAATTTTTTGCTGAGCGTGTTAATCGAGCTCTCATTCGAATAGATATTGTGTGATTATGTCGTCAGTTCTTCTGAATTTTTAGAGGTTTATTAAAGTTGCGCGACGTAAAACATTGAGTTGAGACGTCATTTCACCACATTTGAATACGCTTTGTCCGAAACCCACAGCAGACTGTGAGAGAGAGAGTTACTGAGCACATTGTTTTAAAATATTTTATTGAAAATGACCAGAATTCTTCACGCGCCGTCGGGAAATCTACCAATAGTGATTTGGACACGACATGAGGTGATATTACTCCCAATGAGTGCTACATAACCATGGTTATTGGTTATATGCATATTATGATTCGTGGTGTTCAAGATAATACGGTTAGTTCGACTTTTGGCTCACTTGTCAAAACCGAACAAACCTCAGAATATTCAGGAGCTCTGACGTTATATCACGTGGTAATATTAGTTTTAATGTGACTTGAAATTTCAATCAATTATTATAAATTAATTACAACATTTAAAAAATATGTGTTTTACACGCGTATTCAGTGCACTAGTAACTATAGAAAAATAATTTAGAAAACATGCAAGTTCTCTAATCATGACGGTTTATCTTTATTCGCGTTAAAAGGTACTTTCACTAACAATATACAGCTCTGTGACAGGTTTGTTCCGCAAACTAGAAACGTATTCGCTGTGGGCATGTCTGGGGAGGGGATACAAAAATCTATGCCAGCGCATGCCAACACCAGGAAAGCGAACTACTCTCTATGCCGTCCAATATACCTATGTACATAATGTACCTATATATA
>JAPYYV010015733.1:0-12931 GCA_030522625.1 Copidosoma aretas
TGAGAGCAAACGAAAAAAGATGGTGGAAAAAAACGCAGAAAGAGGGAGAGAGGGCGGCGGGGGGGGGGGGGGGGGCGCTGCCCCCCCGGGGGGGGGGGGGGGGGGGGGGGGGGGGGGGGGGGCTAGGACTAGCGTTTGTTCATACAGCTATATAATATAGAAAGATACATGTATAAGTGTCTATATATATTTTTATGATTGCGAGTAACAATTAAAACACGTTACTTTACAGATACGAAACCAAACTTTATTGAGAGAAGCGAACAGAAGTAAACAGCTTGAGGTTACAAGCTCGACTGACTAATATTTTTCAACAACAAAACAACACCTAGAAAAGTATAGCAACATTTTCGGAGCGTGGCAATTCATACACTCTACGGCTTTTTAATCGTGCACCCTCCTCTTTCAGATTTTTGTCCCGACAATCACAAAACCATACGCAACACAACACTTTAAAATATAACCATCTTCTTTTGATGTAGCTCCAGGATAACAATACAGCTCCAGGATAAAAAATAACCCTACTTGACCTCCTGTTAAGTTACCAATTACATTGCATTCGAGTGTAAATCCAACTGCAACCAGATGTTCTATCACAGCTGCAGGACTTGAAATTTCTACCTTGGCCCCACCGGCGAGTTACCGAGCATCTTCAATCCAATTTTATCTCATTCATCCAAGTACGTGTCTCTTTTTAGGGTAATGTGGAAGGTACACAGTTCAATCCTTGAACACGAAATGAGGAATGACTTTCCGTGGATCCCATTTTAAGTCCCTACTCCGGCATTTGTCCAACGTCTTCGGAAAAATTAACCAGTCAAAATAAAACCGAAGCGGAGTAGTTAGGATGACTTTTTGTCGTGGAAAGTCGTAATTATGTTCGCATGTATAATCTTCGTCTTGTGTTTTGGTGATTTCCTAATGGCGTAGACAGCATCGTTGATCTTCTTGACAACCTCAAACGGACCAACCCAGTTGTAGAACCAAACTTTTTGTCCTTCCAAAAAATCAACTTGTCTCGCTCGTTTGCCGTAATGGGTCTTGATTTTGCTAGATGTTATAGCCATGGTTGCTCTTGTCATATCATGAATTTTTGCCATTTTATTTCTTAGCTTCTGTACATTATTTTCTCGGCGATGAAACTTCAGCGCGATCATTCAGAGGAAGTCCTCTCATCAGATCCAGCGTGAGCCGTAAGTCATCACCGGTGTACATTTCAGCTGGAGAAAATCTGGTCGTCGCACGTTTAGAGGATCACTAAGCTAACAAAAATAATGAGATCTAACATTCCTAATCTTTTTGATTTTCGCTAACAAACTTCGATAAATAATTAAGAAGTCAGATGTTGGCGTTTCACTTGACCGTTCGATTGTCGGTGTAAAGGTGTAGTTCGTGTTTTCCTAATTCCCAAAAATTCTGCTAATTCTTTTACTAAGCGCGAATCGAAATTTTACCATTGATCAGTATGTACTTCTAATGGAACACACTACTTATATTGGATAAGGGGAAAACTTCTACCCATTTTGTAAAATTATCTACCATAACAACAAGGTATTTGTTTTCTAATGAAGAAATTAGGAATGGCCCAAAAATATCCATTTGAAGTCTCTCAAAAGGTACCCCTGAATCATAAACCATCATTTTACTAACTCCTTTATCTGGTGGACCTTTCTTTGCAACACAAATTACACACGTACGACACCAGTTTTCAAATCTTTCTTGCAAGTGGCCCAATAGAATCTTTTCCTAATCTTATCTAGTGTATTGTTGATTCCAAAGTGTCCCCCTGTTGGTGAATCGTGTGCTTTCTGTAGAACGTCATCTATCTTTATTTTTATAACCACTAATTGTAGAGTTTTGGTCTCTAAATTCGGTGGTAACCATTATTTGTATAAAACTTCATCCTTAATAAGAAAAGAGTCCCATTGATTACAGTACACTTTCGT
Organism: Copidosoma aretas; assembly: GCA_030522625.1. Lineage (NCBI taxonomy): Eukaryota > Metazoa > Arthropoda > Insecta > Hymenoptera > Encyrtidae > Copidosoma > Copidosoma aretas. Next base: position 1,947 of record JAPYYV010015733.1, read on the forward strand.
AAATTCATCTTTCGGTGCAAGTTGCTGTCAATCAGGACGAGTGTTAGCTTTCTTGTTTCAAGTAATCATTCTGAGGGTTTCATCTTCCATTTGATGCTTTTGCCAGTCCAATCATGTTCCTTCAACAAACTCAATTCGTCCAACCTTTTTATCTTCTGCCTTAAACTTTTCCTCAACGCGGTAGCACTACTGGCAGGATTTATTTTCACATGGTCGTCTGGACAATCTATCTGCGTTTCCATGAGTTCCCTTCGTATGAATAATCTTAAATTTTTACTGAGCTAATAATCCAACCCATCTAGCTAATTGATCATCTAAGTCTTTGAACGATAATAACCAAGTCACGGTGGAATGATCTGTTCTAATTAAAAATTCTTTTCCGTGTAGATAACAACGAAAATGTTTTACTGACTTAATAATTGCTAATAATTCCCTACGAGTTACTTACCATCTTGATTTTAAGATATAACAGATCCTATAACATGATCTGAAACGTCGGTATCTAAATCAAATACAGAATCTAACCTGGGAAAAGCCAAAATTGGAGGAGACGTAAGAACACTCTTCAATTTTAGAAATGCATCTTGATATTCTAAAGCCCATTTAAACTGCTCGTTTTTTAATGTCAAACTATGGAGAGGTCTAGCAATTTCTGAGAAGCCTTTGATGAATCGCTTATAGTACGAACAAAATCCTAAAAACTGACTTACGTTCCTTTTTGTTCTCGGAATCGGCCATTCCAAAACAGTCTTAATCTTCTCTGGATCTGTCTTCTTTCCTTCTTCTGATACAATGTGACCAAGAAATTAAATTTCTCTTTTGAAGAAATCACACTTTTTTTATTTATCTGAAGATTAGCTTTCCGAAATCTAAGAAACACCTTTTCAAGATTTGTTAACATTTCATCAAACGAGTCCGCTAGAACCATAATGTCATCCAAATAAACCAAACAAATATCATACAACAATGCTTTGAGTCTCTCTTCCATAAGTCGTTCAAAGGTTGCTGATGCATTACATAATCCAAATGGCATGACTTTAAACTGCCATAATCCTTTTCCAACAGAGAAAGCTGTGATTTCTCTATCTTCGTTCCTGATTTTCACTTGCTAATAGCCGTTTTTTAAATCCAATGTAGAGAAACACGATTTTCCTGATAATTTATCCAAAATATCGTCAGATCTGGGTAAAGGATATGAATCTTTAATCATTGCCGCATTTACTTACCTGAAATCGACACAAAATCTTGTGAAGCCTTCTTTCTTATTTTTAAGTACCACTAGAGAACACCAGGAACTTGAAAATTTGGTTTTCTGGTCATTATCTAATCCTTTCGAATTTTTCTTGAAAAGATCTTGCAAATTATCTGGAACAATATCCTGTATGTCTATAATCCATCGAATAGGTACATCTTCCTAATCATTTGAATCTATTTTATCCAAAATAACCTTATGAATTTTCTTTATAAACCTATCTTATCAAGGAAATCCCACCCGAGGATACAACCATCAACTATATCCCCCACAAATGCAACTATTTCTACTTTGTGTTTTCCTAAAACCACGAATGCTTCAACCCTAAACTTTATAGGAACGTCCTCACCTGTTGGATATTTCAGTGATTTAGAATTAATGGGAATTTAAATATCCACTGAATTTACAAATTTGGAATTTAAAATTGTGGCGTCAGAACCAGATCCTAAAACAAAATTACAAATTTTGTGTTAATGAGCCTTTAAAAATAAATTTACTTGAATTCCCATTAATTCTTCCGCTATTTAATACTGGGATTAAAGAAGCTGGATTACCTATGTTAAACTCGCTCCTGGAAGTTCAACAAAACCTAGTTTTCCTGCCGATTGAACGCATGCGGTTGAAGTCACTTGAACTTCACGTGGCCCTTCTTCCCGCAATCCCAGTATTCAACGTTAGCGACATTGAAGGGTTTTCTTTCCTGACTCGTTCCTGGATTAGAATTCGACTGCACTGCTCTGTATGCTCCTGCAACAACATTATCTCTTTAAAGTTTCCTATTTTCATCAAAATCTGCTATAACCTTTATTGCCCGTTGAAGAGCAATTCTCAAAGATATAATGCTCTCTAATTGAAGCACGTCCCATACTGAATTATCAGCAATTTTAATAATACATTGCGAAGAAGCAATTTTATCCTGAGTAGCAAACGAGCACTCAGGATTAACTACTGAAACTAATTTCTGTAAATCAGCAGCTAAACTTGGAAAATCTTCATTTGGGCCTTGTTTTCTAATTGTTAATTGAGAATAACACGTCGAAGCCAAATATTTTTCTCCAAAACGCACTTCAAGTTTCGAGGTTAAACCTAACAGTCCTTCCGACTCCGAAAAATTATCAAGTACTGATCTTGCCTTTCCACGTAAAAAAGAAAATAGAGCAACCATTTTTCTATTTTCATCCAATCCATTTAATTTGGCAATAAGGTTGAACTGATTTAAAAAATCCCTAAACGAATAACTACCATCATGAACATCTACTTGAACATTGATGGCAGTTAATGAACCTGTATCTAACCTATTTGAAACAGACTGTCCAAAAAATGGGTTCAAAATCGAAAGTGGATGTGGTGGCTGTGATGGTTGTGGTGGTTGTGATTGCTGTGGTGGCGGTGGTTGTGATGGTGGTGGCAAAAGATTTTCAGTGATACTCATCTGGTTTGTGCCGTGAAATCGTTGATCGTATAACGCCGCACTTCTCCTTTGCTAAGCCTGTCTTTCGCTTAGAAGAGATTCTCGTTCCGCCAAAACTGTGTTTCGTTCAGTTTGCAGGCCCACGATAATGTCGCAAGCATCACCGAGAGTCGACTGCAACTGCCGGAGCGTTCTCTCATGAACTTTTTTTTGTTTACGCAGCGTGTCCTCCTTTTCTCGCTTCGCGTTGTCCAACTGAACCTGCAAATCGTCACAATTTACCTGTAGTTCAACCAGTTCAGCTTTCAACTTCACTATTGTTTCATCGCGTGTTTTCACCACTCTCCTTATATTTTTTAACTGATGCTCCAGCTCCAGGTACTGCTGCTTGGATTCCTTCAGCTGCCGCTTCATTGTCTTCGTCTCTTTTGTTGATGTGTTATCCTGGACAACTCCTCAAAAATGTTACGGTTGCGAGTAACAATTAAAACACGTTACTTTATGGAAACGAAACCAAACTTTATTGAGAGAAGCAAACAGAAGTAAACATCTCAAGGTTACACGCTCGACTGACTAATATTTTTCAATATCAAAACAACACCTAGCAACGCATAGCAACATTTTCGAAGCCTGGCAGTTCATACATTCTACGGTTTTTTAACCGTGTAACCAACAATATTCGGAAAGGTATATACACATAAAATAATTATATTAATAATTTAAAGTTAAAGTTGTTAGTTGTAATGAAAAATAGAAAAGCAAAGAAAATTGATTTTTGTATATATTAATGAAAATCTAGATTGATTTTCTGCATCAAAGGGTACATGCATAGTTCAAAATGATTGTTCATGGTATTCGCTATATTGCCAAACTCCGCATATACCAAGCTAGCAAAACCAAGTGGCGACCTCTACTTCTAAGCACGTAGATAATTTGCTGCTGATTTCTTGCTGCTTGCGAAACCAAGATTCAACAACATTTGCTAGCTTGATATGGAGCCAGCAACACATGTCGCATACCTCGAAGTAAGAACAAACTAGATCAAATCTGCTAGCAGTAAAGTTTGTTGCTCATTTATTGCTGAAACCCTATGCGTTAATATTTTTTGTTGGCGATCTTATAGGGATTTGAAATCGAAAGGGCCCTTTCAGTGGATATCAAGCCAGAAGTACATATCGCATATCTCGAAGTAAAAACGAGCTAGATCAAATCTGCCAGCGGTAAAGATTGTTTCTTATTTGTACCTGAAACCCTACGCATTAATATATTTTTTGGCGGTTTTCATGAGGACTTAAAATCAACAGAGCCCTTTAAGCAGATAACTTTAATACAATTTCTAATAATCTTATTGTTCGACTTAACGGTACTTAAAAATTTTTGCCATCAGTCATGAAGTCTATTTAGCGTTTAATAAAAAGAATAAATGATTTTTAACTGAGTCTTGGAGTAATCTTTGGATAATACATTTTTATCGTTCTTAAAGTAAGAGCTATATTAAAGTTCTACCTTTTTTGATTAGCAATTTATTCGTTATTCATGAAATCCTGTATATATTGCTTTGGTTTTTCCAACTGTTGATTTTAAAAATAGTCAAAAGCTTCATGTCTAAATCTCGAGTAATGTCGCGGTACGTACTTTTTATAATTCAGCGACATTTTTTATAAGTAGCAATTGAAATTTCTTACAATTCTGTGATTATCTGTTTACTTATGGAAACAGCTTGGCAATTTCTACTGACGTTTCAATAAGATTTAGATTTAGTGTACTTATACTCATGCAAAATATTTTCCCCCCAATCCATGTAAAATTGCTCAAGAGAAGAAAATGAGACTTATAGAGTTTAAAATTGTATAAAAAATACAAAATATTTTTAATTCTAGCAAAGGTTTTTTTATGAAAACATATAGGCATTTTCAATATAACAAGTTTTGCTGAATCAAATATAACATTAGAGTCTTCAAAAATAATCTATAAAGCGGTTTTTTTTTAATCGATAAGCCTATACTTCTCATGTTAAAGAGTCCAACTTTGAAGCCTTACCTCTTCAAAATGGTACGTGCAGTCTCGATAAAATTTTAACAGCTTTATATGTATATCAGCGTGAGAGATTAGTACACAAAGTTTCAGAAATTTCTATAATCAGTGAACTTCATAAACAATACCCTGATGGTCTATAAAAATTTACTTATTATTATAAAAAATTTATGTTATCTTGAAATTTTCTTCAAGAGTATGAATAAATTGCTTTTGGCGTACTAACACATTGCTTACGGAATCTTTCCTAAAATATTTCTGTCCATATTTTTATCTTAAATGTTGTGTATGAGTAATTCCACCTAACTTTTAACATTTTAATTTGAAAAAAAAAAAAAATTCTCTTCTTTCTCAAATTTCTTGGCTATACAAATCTACTTACTCTGACTTCTTCTTCTCTCTTCAACACACACGGAAAAAAATATTTGACAGGTTAGACGGTGCTGCCATGCTGACTGAACAACATTGTCAGGCTGCGCAGATAACCAGCACACATAGGTCGGATTTCACGATATACTGCATCTAAAAAACCGACACGTAACCTAGACCGTAAGAAACGCTATACTCGTAGACACCGTAAAATCCGCTCCTTGCGTCGTGAAAACCGATCTATGCGCGTTGGTCATCTGCGCAGCCTGACGTTGTTTTTCAGTCAGCGTGGCAGCACCGTCTAACCCGTCAAATACTTTTCTCGGCGCGGTTTAACTAGTCTATGATCTTCCAATTTAGTTATTCTCTTCTCAAATTTCATCGCTCTATTTCTCCACGCGTTACACATTTTTACACAATCAGTTTCCCTATAAACTATTTATCTCTGTGTACAAAAATCTATTTTTAAAACCCACTTATACTGATCTAATTGTATCTTTTCTAATTCTTTTTTGTCCGCCTATCCCTATATTTCTGCACACTTTTAACTAAATAATCAAAAAGCATTTTCGTTTAAAGTCATTCTTGCACCGTCTTTCTCCTGAACCCCATGTTCTCTTTGCTGCGGCAATTTCTTTTACTTTTAATTCATTTATGTGGCAATAAGTGCTTTCTCTATTTAAATGAAACACCTAAATACTTGAATGTTTTTACTTCCTCTATTCCCCTACCCTTGTAAACCTATTTCTCTTTGCTTCTATTTTTTCTGCTGATAAAAACTAAGATTTTTGTTTTTTTAGTGCTCAAAATTAGCTTTAAATTATCCAGAAATGTTGACATCGTACTCAACATATCTAGCATGCCTCTCTATTTAGTGCTAGCAAGACCAAATTATCAGCATAAGCTAAAGACCAAACCTTTATACCTCCTACTACCAGCCCTCCAACATTTCTAGCCGTAAATTCTCTTTCTAACGATGCTATATATAAACAGAACAAAATTTGACTCATAACACACCCCTGTTGTATTCCTTTCGTACTCCAAAATTTTTCTGACATCACATTTTCAACTTTCACAGCAACTATAGTTTCTTTGTAGATTTATTTTATACTCTCAATCAAATATTTGCTAATCCCTTCTTGTTCCATCACTTTCCAAAGCATTTCTCTTGAAACCGTGTCAAACGCTGCCTTCAAATCTACGGAGGCAGCGTATATCTTCTTCTTTTGTGCCTTGGCCACCTGAACAACGTAGTTTAAAATATACACGTTATCCATAGTAGACCTCCCTTTTCTGAACCCTGCCTGCACTTCTGGTAGTATCTCTTTTTCCTCTATTTCCTCAACTAGTATTTTCCTTAGTATTTCTGCCTATACTTTATAAGCTTCTGATAGAAGAGAGATCTCCCTGTAGTTACTCGGTATATTTGTATTACCTTTCTTGTACGGTGGAACAATAGCTGCAACTCTCCAATCCTCCGGGAAACCTTCTCCTTTCCAAACTCTAGTCAGTAAACCTACTAGTTTACTAATTAAGTTTCCTCCTCTATATTTCCAGACTTTGTTTAGGATTCCATCTATGCTAGCTGCTTTTTTCTTTGTTAATGCTAAGGTTGCCTGCAAGATTTCCGGGTATCAGATCTCTTTAGACCCTAAGTCTTCTTCTATGGTAACGTCTTTTCTTTCTCCTAACGTTCTTTCTATGCTTCCCTCTATAAGCATCCTAAAATATTCTTTCTACTCCTCCAATGCTGTATCATTCTTTTCAAAACTTCTCTTTTTCTTCGTATTTCCGAAGAACGTCCACATATCTGATTCGTTTCTAATGCTTGGAAGTTGAGCTTGTTCCATTTCTTTGAATTCTATCTCTTTGTCCTAATATAATTTCTTCTACTCTCCCCTTTCTTTTAAGTACTCATCTTTATTCATTTTGTCTCCCCTCTATTTATGGCCTAATTACAATTTCCTTCTTTATGATTGCCTTATTCACAATATATTTAATATCAGATCATGTCTATTCCACACTAACTATTCCCTCTGTATTTACCTTTTTGCAGAGGTCTTCGGCCCCTTGTCTAAATTTTCTAATATCTTCTTGTGACCTTGCGCATACTGTTTTTTTTCCTGTGTAACTTTTTGCACACGGTTTATTTCTTTTCTCATTTCGATAGTCATACACAAGGGTAAATGGTCCAAATCCACCCTCCCCTCTACCTTAAAATATTGTATCCAATCTAACATGCACCCCTCCACCATAATGTAGTCCATCCCTGAATTTCCTCTAGCTCCTATATACGTGAACTCTCCCTCTTCATTACCCTCCATCCACCCAATCAAGATAGTGAACCCCTTATTTTCAATTACTTTAACCAATTGCTCTCCCTCATTACTAATGATTCTATCTTTAATTCTCTCTTTTAATTTTCCTGCTTCTACATCTAGAAAACTCCCCAGATTACCCGTTCATATATTTAAATCTCCCCCAATAGCTAAATGCTGTAGTACATCTATATTGTACAATTCTATACTTTCTAAAATATCCCTTAAATTACTAGAGTTGTACACCAACCATACATTTACAGTTTTTTTATTTAATTCTGCTTCACACTTTACTATACGTTCTTCCACGCAAAAGTCAAGATTATTTTTGTTCTCCATCCAGCTTTTTCTTAAACCTTTTAAAAAACCACCTTTTGCTCGCCCCTTTTTATTTTCCCTTCTTGCTACTACACATTTCTATACAAAATCTTTTGACAATTTATCCTTAAAATAAATCTAACTTTTTTCTTCCAGCCACGTTTCGCATAAACTAACAAAATCATTGTTTTCCATAAAATTCCAACCATCCCTATCCTTATTTGAAATTTCCGCACAATTCCAAAATATTAATTTACCCACTTCACTTTTTTCATACTCCTCGCTCCTAACCTTGGCCGTTACTGAAAATTTGTCTGTTGATTACCTACTGTCTGATCTACTCTTCCTATACTACGCATTTTATTTTCCACTGCCTCTCTCTCCTCCCATTTGTACCACTTGTTGTTAAACAGAACTTTTTTGTATTCTTTTTTTACCTTATGGCCGTTCTCTCTACGAGCCTTAACGCATTTGAATATTTCACGTTGTAATTTCTGGTCCTCAAAATACAAATCGTTTTCAATATAAATTTTTTGAGCCTACCAGTTTCTTTTTTCTTTGCAAAACCTCTTTCTTTTTTTCGAAACTATTTAATTTTACAACCACCACATGAGCTACTTTCCTCACTTCCGCTATATCATTTTGAATGTTCGCACCGCACCTTAACTTTTCCGCCAACAGATTTACTAGACTCCCTTTAACGTCTGAGACTTCTTATAACCCTTTCACGACAATATTATTTTGATGGTTGGCCCGGTCTATTTCTTGAGCGAACGCTTTATATTTTTCGCTTCGGATTCTGAGGAGTTTACACCACTTATCGCCGTGGCCCTGCTCGATCGCGCTGCCTGCTTTGATACTATCGAAGCCGTCCCGTCCGTCTAATGCGCTACGCTGTCCTCCTCCCGCCCCTGGTATTTCAGTACCGCGCGCTTTACCTCCCCTAGCTTTTTTTTTCTTTCGGCTGCGTTAACAGCTATTCTCTCTATCCTTTTCTCGACTGCCTCTAACCTTAGCGACATATCATTTATTAAATCTGTTAATTCCGCTCTTACTTTTTCTGCTTCCACTTTTTCGCGCACCAACCTATCCACGTCTATTTCTAATATTTGTACGCACTTCCTTAAACCTGAAATACAGGATATGTCGTCGACTACTACTTTTCTGACTAGATTGTCTAGCGTCGTTTGTGACTTACCACCACATTTCTCCCCCCACCTGCCTCCGTTTTTTTTCCGCTCCTTAACTTTGACGTTGCATCACTTTTGATTTTGTCCTTATTCATTTTAATAGCACTTAATGTCTCTAAACTTAAAGTCTCTACTCGGCATTTTCACCTCCACGGCTTTATGCACGCTATATCCCGCCTGTCATTCTATCGCCCTAACCTTAATTTACGCACCTGCACTTTTTTATTTACTTTTTGCTTACTAATTATGTACTCCTTATAAACCTTACACAACAACTTCTTTCTTACACTATCAACTAACTATTGACAATGCACGCCACTTTATACGGAGCCCCTCGCGCGCACATGCTCACTCGTTCACAACCATCAACCAAGTCCCATTCTTTCACCTGTATAATATGCACCTTTTTCTCGGCCACTATCCATCGCTGCCTGTACAGGGACTAATGTATGTAATTTATATGGTATGATGATTATAATTAACAGTTTTATTGCAGTATGAGGAATGCAATCTCGATTGAAAGTAAATGTAAGGAGTGTTTAGTTGAATGATTGTTAGTACAATCTTAATATTCTTCATTACACTCGTTTTACTTTTACTATAGCCACAACTCGTCGAAAAATCATTGAATTAAGTATTAGCACCACTGCAAATTATTAGCTTTTGATAATTAATTAATACAGAACACATAACTAAACGCCAAATCATACGATTTCTTCCATTAAAGTTTTGATCAACTTGATTCAATTAGTTAAGAACAATTTTTACCACTATTGTCGGCCCGAGCGCCAGATTATTATTATTATTATTATTATTATTATTATTATTATTATTATTATGAGTTGTAAGAAAGCTTGTAACCTTTTTGAAGTTGTCCAGAGAGACGGGAGCGAGGATAATGCCAGTCCACTACCTCTCTCTCTGACTTAAGAGGTCCGGAAGAGAGATTCAAAGATCTCAAGTCCCCAAGAGATGATGCGCTCGAGTCCGAGGGGCAGGCACACTTTTCCAAAAGCGAGCTTTGAAATTTTCGTTTCTTGATTCGACGCCCGTTTCTTCCGTTACCACCTTGGATCTTCTTCTCGTCACCCTAGGTCACATGAGTAGAAAATACTAGGAAAGAAAGGATTAAGGCTATAAAAGGCAGGCGGTCACTGCCCCAGAGCCAGTCACCGCAGCGGGCAGTCGCCGCCAGGCTTACCTCTGGTTAACAACAAGCAGAGTCTCCAGTCTCCATCTCTGATCAAGCCCAATCAGAGTCAGTCGCAGGAGCAGTCAGTCGCCGCTGGATCACCTCTGGTTAACTAAAACCAGAGTCTTCAGTCTCGATCTCTGATCAAGCCTGATCAGAGTCGCACTTGCTATAGTGCTTCCGTCTTGACGCCGCGCAAGACGGAAATTAAACACTGGGAGCTGTACTTACTCTTTTTTAACTAAAGAAGAGTAAGTAGAGCTCCCAGTGTTTTACTTTCCGTTTTGGACGCCCCATCCCTTCCTGCTCCCATCTCCAGAGCATTCTCTCCCATGGAGCAACGTAAATGTTAAGCCCAGCCTCTCTGTAGGCCGCAAATACCCGCACTCTTCAAGAGCAGCAACGGAGTGTTTGGTCAAGCCTCTATATAGGCCGCAAATACCCGCACTCTTCAGAAGCAGCAACGCAGTATGGGTCCAGCCTCTTCGTAGGCCGCACATGACGAATTCTCCAAAAAATCTTGATTTACGCGTCATCGCGTTGTCAGAGGTGGCACATCACCAAAACGCAAAAAAAATCATCGTGTGACACATAGTTTTCCTCGTTTTGATCCCCCCTACATGTTTTGTGCTCCGGGACACCCGTTTTTTTCACTCTGAAAAAATTTACAGACGAAAAAAGGACAATGGAAAAAAATGCAAAATTCGCTGTTTTCGATAAAAAATACGGTTTACTATTTCAATTATATCTCAGCCTAAACGCATTGCAGGAAAATTTGTCAACAAGTAATCGAAAGGCCTTAAAAAAAGCTTCAAAATGAGCTAAGGTTGAGTTAAAAACCTCACTTGGGTCCAAAGTTATGAGCGATTGAAAATTTTGTTTGAAAATTGTGATTTTTAGC
>JAPYYV010015734.1:0-11795 GCA_030522625.1 Copidosoma aretas
AAGCCAGCGAAACGTTGCTTCATTAAAGAATTTTAAGTTTTAATTCGTCTCGAATTATTTCTTAAGACCTTCGTCCCCAACTGTTCGCTTGACTACGTATTTTAATCAGTAATATCATGGAGGATGCTACATCTTAATGTAATGATTAGACTATTCGTCTCGGCGAACGACAACCAGAGACTACAGAATATCTTATTTTGAGATAGCTACTATTCTTGGCAACCAACAACCATAGAAAGCAGTACCTTTATTACATATTCCAATTTACATACCAATTTATTCGAATGGAAACTTAATTAATATAATCCAACTTTATTTTATTCTAATTTTACTAATTTAATATTTCGACCTACAAATTTTACCTTTTTCAAAACTCAAAAAAAACTTTATACAATAACTGCGCAGTACTGTATTCAATATCTAGCTTAAATTCACAGCATAAAAAGAGAGAAAGAGAGGGAACAAACACGCAAGAAAAAAACCCGGCTGCCATGCATCAAATCTTTTAGCTTGCTTACGTACTTTGCGTGACATGTGTCTCAATGTTTAAGAATCAATCGTCGTGTAGCCATGTCAGGCGTGAATTCCGAGAAGCATTGTAGCTTCTTGTATCTGGTACGCACGTATATCATGTGTGTTGGGTCGTACCGAATTTAATTACCTTAATCTTTATTCTAATTTGTATATATTATTATACATGTTCATGCACACGTCAACGTTTGCGCTGGGTAGAATTCAATTTTAATAGACACTGTTTACATCTCCTTTTATGTCGGGCAATAATCAGCTTTATTTTCGTAGAATCACTGTATGCTTTTATCTCTGTGAGTGACTCTTAGATACAGTTCACTTTTCTAGCTTTCTCTCTCCAGCATTGTATATATTTAAGAACAAAAAGGATCAACTCAAATCTTCTCAGTAAAATAACGAACATAAAAAATAATCAAAACGGTCAAACAGAAGAAAAACCATCGGCAAAACCACGCGAGAGTAGATGGAGCTAGGGATTTCAAAGGGGCCGGTAACAACTTTACACAATGTCACTGCACGTCTAGCTTTCTAACTTATGCACGCGCGCGAAGAAAAGAGAAAGAGGGGGGGAGAGAGACATAGAGCAGGTGCTGACGCAAGATGGCCAACATCGTGCTTCGGGCAAATAAACTTAGTATACTTTGTATTACATTAAACACAATAATACAGAATCACTTTATTATTTACACGTAGTTACTTATAACACTGAACTTGTTTATTTAGCTTAATCTTTCTAGTTGTGCAATCTAACGTTTGCATATGTAATACATCACAAATACTTTCGTATTATTAATGACGATAACTAACTGTAAAATCTATATCTTGTATAACTAAATACGTAATGGCTGTTTGCTCAAGGCGCACGACCGTGCGGGCAGGCTGGTGAAGGAGAAGTGAAGGATGTAAAGTAAGAGGCACGCCGCTCTTTCTTCTCGCTTGCACAGACTCGTTGATTGCGGCAGATGCCACTGCCGCCACGAAACGCTAGCAGAGCAGGCGAACCAAGCCATACTTAGCAATGGCGCTAATGTAAAGTCTATTTCGATCGATATAAGCTTTTCAACGCCAAGCGAACAAAATAATTCCTTCAGCAACAATTTTTTGGTATCACTAACGAAATACAATATTCTGCAAGTACTAGCTTTTTACGTGAATCAAGCAACGAGATCATACCAAATACTACTGATTATACTGCTAGAGAACCAGGAAAAAGCATCGAAGAAAGCGAACCTGTTTTGGAAGCAGACTGTCGTCAGAATAACTGTTGATCTGATTGGTTGAAACTAGGTGAGATCGGGAAAATTTAAAAACAAGATTTTGAAAAATGGAATAAAAAGTAATTTAAATTTTAAAAAATGATAACTAACTGTTATAAAATAGCTGATCATTTTATTTTTCTTTAAAAATAGTAAAAATTAATATGTTGGTTAATAGTTGGGGCTTGGTGCGCGAAGCGCGCAGGGGGCGGGGCCCCCTAGTTTTATTAAAATATACAGTAATTACAGTTACAGAGCGTACAAATTTTTTTTATGTACATCTCTGTTTATAATATCTCTAATTACCACAAGCTTCTGAAACCTGGACAAGAACTGAGTCACATCAGAATTGATGTAAGTAATGTCCAAGCCTGTATGTTAGATCTGAATTCATCCAAATTTAGTTAAGCGATTAATTGATAGTCAATTTTGAAGATGGTATTGAATATGGATCATTTGCTATGAATAAAAATTCCAAAATTTTTTCAAACTTCAATAAATACATATAAATGCCGCATATAAAATGAGTATCTCAAGCCCCTAAAACCTGAAAATCATTTTGGGCTTATCAAAAGCAGTCCCAATAGTGAGCAATCTGGTATCTCACATTTGACCCACAGTAGATAAGCTATGCTGGTAGCAGTCTACGCTAGTACTAGCTCAGGGGAGTTACTAGCCCACCTGCCTCCTCCAGCCCACGTTCTACCAGCCCACCTGCCCCCTCCAGTACACGTTATACCAGCTCACCTGCCCCCCCACTAGCAAGCGTAAATTTTTTTTCCCCTCCAGCTCGTGCTGTTCGACAAGCACTTTTTTACCCCCACCAGCGAGCGTGAATTTTTTTCCCCCTCCAGCTCGTGCTAATTTTTTTCCCAGGCCGCCGACCATTAAGATATTTTCGAGAAATTTTTAAGGAACCGTATTATCTGGTGGCCCCATAAAGGATTATGCGGACCTGGCAAGCGGCTTCAAGAGCTAAGTGTAAACTGAAGTACATACTATTAGTATGTACTTAGTGTCTAGGTATACCAGGTCACTGGTGGTAGCATGACTGACTGTCACCCGGGAGGCCGCGGTTCGAGACTAAGTTCGGGAAAATTTGTACTTTGTTTCTAAATTTGTATATTGACGTAAGCAAGTCATAAGATGACTTACGAATTTTTTGTACAATATGAAGTACAAAAAATAAAATAATAAATTATAACTAAAAATAAAAAATGGCCCTAAAAAGGGCCAACGATGAAGCGTGGACTCAAAAGAAGGCCTTAGCGCTGATTTGGAAATTAAAAAAAAAATTCTAATTCTCATGTAAATGGCGGCCCGGAAAAAGACCGATGCCAAAGCACAGAGAGAGGCCCCCACTGCGCTAGCGCATACCTACTCCGAAATTACCCCCACCACACACGGTTCAGAGTAGCTACTCCAGAATCGATATAAGGGGGCTCTTTTGCGCATCAGCCGCATTTGACTTCGAGGGAGCGCCGGAGCAGAGCAGCGGTAGCAGCAGCAATGGTAGCAGCAGCGGCAGCAGAGTAGCTGTGGACGAGCAGCAGCCAGTAATTGTGATGAAGAGCAGCGGTAGATGCAGCACCAAGAGCGGCAGCAGCGGTGGATGAGCAGCAGAGAGGAGATGGTGGCGAACAGCAACGGTTGGACGAGCAGCAACCATACCGGCAGCAGCGGCAGATGGCAGCATCAGGGGAAATTTTTTCTTCGATTCTAATTATGTATCATGACGTAAAAAAGCCATCAAATAACTTCTAAGAATTCTAAAGTTAAACATAGAATTAAAAAAAAAGTAAAAAGCTAAAAGTCAAAGATGGCCTTGAAAAAAGGCCGATGACAGTGCGGAGAGAGGCTTTAGTGCTTATTTTGATGATTGAAAAAAATATAAGTCCATGTCAATGACAGCCCTGAAAAAGGCCGTTCACAAAGCGCGAAGAGAGCCCCCTACTGCGCACGTATACCTACTCCAAAATTACCCCCACCACGCGCATACCTACTCCGAAACGTACCCCCACCATGCATGGTTCAGAGTTACTACTCCAGACTTAACATAAGGAGGTACGTTGACGCACCATGCCATTCGAGCGAGCACCAAAGCCTGAACAGTAACAACATTAGCAGCAGCGTACACAGCGATGAGCAGCAGCGACAACGGTGACCATAACAGAAGGGTGGAGTTCTCCCAAGAAATTTTGGACCCACCAGGAAGGAGGCCGAAGAGCAGATGCAACTCTTTGAGAAGGAGCTATTGGACCTGATGGAGGAGGAGGAAGAGGACGACGACAGCAACAACACCGACAACAAGTCCGACAACAACAAGTACGACGATGACGACGACTACGATGTCTGCCTCGATCACTCAAGCAACGCAAAATTGAGTGCGTCGATCTAGTGTCACCGACCAAGAGGGACGTCAAGACACAGACGGTCCATACGGCTGACAGCGCGACGCAGACAGAGGCGACTCTTTTAACACCTCCTCCCCTTAAACATCCGGCCCTTTTCAGGGACATAACTATTTAAACGTAAGAACTTAAGTTCTTTCAGCTCGTATGCTAAATTTATGTGGAGGCAAGATGTATCCTTGACTCGGTATGTTTCCTTTTCACAAAATCACTTCCAGGAGCCGTTCTAAACTATCATCCAAAACTTTATGTTGCCCTTTATTTATCGTTGATATTTCAATTTTTTCGAAATTCATCATTATTAAAGTAGATCAAATAAAATATACCCTTATTTTATCCAACACATAAAAGTATTACGCTATTTGACTATAGGAAAACTAGACACCTAAAAGCATATTCTGTAATTGTCAAAGTATATTTGAGCATACCAATTAATTCTTCCACAGCGCTACAACTCGTAGACAGAACTTTATGCCGCAACGTTTTAAATTATGATGGCCCTGAAAAAGGCCAAATGTTTTCTCTTTAATCAGTTACTTACTTTCTCTTTGCAGAGGGTCCCTCGGGCGACTCTTCGCTCTTCCGCTTGTTGTCGCTGGAAGTCTATTTTGATTCTGGTGTTGATGGTGGTGAGAAACCCATAACGTCGATTCTTTCATCTCTTCCTCTGATATCATGATGCTGATCCTGTCGCTATCAACCTCCTCTTGTTGCTCCTCTTCTGGTGTCTCCTCTAATTCCACCATTGCCGCCAATAGTTTCTCAATATGCTCACTTAGCCTGGGGAAAGTGAGAAATCTCAGTAACTGAACCATGAAGTCGCTCATACTGCTGATGCCTCTACTGAATTACTGAAGTCTAACGATGAAAAATTTTGAAACAGCCTGCTTTTTATAGACCAATCTACCAGTATTCCCCCTCCACATGGAGGTAGTTGATAAGCTTAGACTGGATGGGGTTCATCTCTAATCAGTCTATAAAAAGCAGGCTCTTTAACATTTTTTCATTATTTGACTCCAGTTTGGAGTAGCAGTATAAGAAAAGAGTGGAACGACAATGACGGGTTTGGCATTGAAAAACTCATGTTGCTGAGGGATGAAACTGCTAAATTTTATGGAGGAGAAGCACCAGACGAGAGCCATAAAGAACTGCCTCAAGAAGCTAAAGACGAGGAAAACCAGCAACCTCTGGATCTCAACATAGCATAACCGCGGTCTCCATCACCACAGCCACCGCGGTCTCCAGTGCAATATTTGTCTGTGGCCACGCAGACTAATCCATCGTTGATATCAAGATCTCCGGAAATAACTTGGGATGTTCACACCGCTGAAACGCCAAATAAGTGCTCCCCGGCTTGGGTAGTATGCCTGTTCAAAACAATAGGTTCTTTTCAGGAAAAACATACCTTTGTACGTAAGGTGTATGAAACTCAATTAATTAGAGTTTAAAAAAGAGTCTCCTTAGGTGTTAATGGATAAGAGCCCCAACCAAACGATCTTATCTGTGGGTTACAACCAATAATTTTTACCCCTCTAATACACCTTAATACGTAGACTTTAACACCTACCGCTCCTCATCATCGCTATCATCTTCCCAATCCATATTGAAGCACAATTTGTTCATGCGTTTGACATTATGTAGAGCACACATGGACTTATACGCTCCATTGTGATGAGGACCTGTCTTGGGAGTTCGAACGGAGGATAGTCCGTCATTTTGGTGACTGTCCATCCAAACCTTTCAAGCCACTTCTGTTTTAGCTCTCCAATTACAAAAATCTTGATGGCATCTTTGAGATTCTCTTGTAGAATATTTCCGATCTAAGTGTAATTAATATTTCCCTAGCTTCAGGCCAGTCCATGATAGCAAAGTTAAAAAAATTAATTTACATGCTTATACATCTGCGTTAATTTACGCCACGCAAAGGGTGGTTTAAACAGAAATACTTGTGCTCCGCTATCATCAGAATGTAGATAGAGAAGAGCTAACTCCTGAATCACGTAATAATTGTCAGGCTTTTTAAAGCCTTGCATACCCAACACATATTTCATTATCTTTTTTAGTTTTTTATAATCTTCACGTTCCGGAAATGATGATTTATTCGTTGAAAACTTGTCTGTTAAATTTTTCAGCAAAAATTTGTGATCATCATCATCCTTAGTTAAAAGTTTTTGATATTTTACTTCTGTGGAGGATTTGCTTATTGTCAGTTTATGCGACGTACCAATTTAGAAGATTTTACAATATTTACTATCTTTTTCTTTAGATTTTTCTGCCCACTCCTCGGCGTGTCTCTTCTTAAATTTTCCCCACTCTACTTGGCGTTGTTTATTTCCTTCTTCCTCTCTGCTCTGCTGACCTTACTCCATGATGGCTAAAAGACATATGATGTTTGCAGAGCGGTGCACTGACTTTTATAGCTTTACATAAGTTTTTTGACGTCACCACTCATCGCACTATACTGAACTATGCGATCGTGTAGAATCAAGCAATAGGCTGATGTGTTGGCAAGAAAATTGTCATGCGATTTAAATACCAGACAAACTTCTACTGGAGCATTCTTTAGCGACTCATTTTGCTTGGAACAATCAATGACGATTAAAGGTATATGAGCTATAAAATTATACGCATTCAACAAAGGTGCTCGAACATTACCATAATATAAATTCTAACAATTGGCATACATATCATATAACAATGAAGACTGATTTTTTGTTATATCGAGGTTGAGATCACCGTAGGGATAATATTGTGAATGCAAATAGAGTTTCACGTTTCTTATATTACAATGATCAAACCTGCTAGCATTAACATTTTTCTGATTCTTGCGATTTGTCTGGAAAGCTAATATAACATAGCGTGGCTTTTCTAACTGATTGGACGTCTTGACAGTCCAGATGTGTTTCAATGATGTGGGTAAGAGTGGATATTCATAGAGTTCCTAAGTTCGGAAACTCATAGAAATAAACTTACCTTTTTGTAAATAATTAAGTAGACGAATTTTACGACAATCCGACATCACTACGTAGGGCATCAGCCATTAAAGTTTAGATATTTATATCATAAAGGCTTCCCAGCTTCGTGTTGCATCAGTGCCTTCTCCAGTCACTATTATTGTTTGTGTGACTGCATTCAGAGCAGTTCTCGATCTCGTAAGTATGCGTTCATGTTTCACGTTAACAACAATCTTGCGATAGTCTTCGGCAAAACCTAAAATCATACTCAAAGGAATGAAGACATCAAAGTTGCCCTGATCAGTTATACCAGTCCAACCTGCGTTCTCACTCATTGTGCTTTGATTCGGGCTGAGTGATAAAAAATTTTATATGAGGGTTGTTAGGCCGACATTTTTACATTTATCTATCTCAAGAGCGTTTATCTCATATCTTATTTCCTCGAATAGGTGACTGATGGCGTTGTTCGCAAAGAAAGTATTCGTCCTCGTTGCTGTTTTATCATCTGCTTTAACTAATCTCCCACGAATGTGTACGGATGGTAGCAGACATAGGTCTTGATACTGAATCGATATACGGATCTCATCACTATTACCATACGTTGACGATGCATACGACTGATGAGCATGAATCTCATAGTGCGCAACTGACTCATCAAACTTGATAGGAGACTGAATGCTTAGAATCTCTTCCATGTTTAATGCAACAAAATAAGAAGATGCAAGTCACGTTCCACCACGGCCTTTTATTTCTCATCCTAGACTTTTTAGAAATTGAACGTTTTGACGCGTTATCTTTCTTCTCTGCTGATGTGTTGAAAACTTGGCTGTTCGTCGTTGACTGATCGCTGGTGTGCATAATGAGCTGCTTATGTAGCTTTTATGATTGTATACTATTCCCATTACGATTATGGTATTATGTGCGACCTCACTGTTATAACCTCTCCACGAAAATTGACTATATCACCGTCCTCATCGACAATGCGTGGTTGAATATAATCAATAATATGTCCAACAACTGGTAAATAAATATTTTGAGAAGGAACTTCGATAATCTTGTATCCTCGCGGTACAGCTGGAAATAATTCGTTAATCGTGTGAACTTTCGATCCGTTTATGTACGCTCTAGTTGTGACATTGCACTCAACCCGCAATGCATTTACTTTAAGAATAGCTACAAGTAAGTCCGAGTTGTGAGTAAAGTTTTCCTCGAGCACTCATTCAGTGAAACCCAACAATCGTCCTATATAATCTTTTGGTCTAAAATCAATGGTTTCACTGCACGTGGTGCCGCTGCGAAACGTAATACTGTTTGGTTTAATATGGATGAGAATATCGTCTGGTTGTAACACGTTTACTAAAAATGAGGCAATATCTCAAATTTTGTAGCTGCTTGTTAGTAAAACTACCACTCTATTACCCACGTAAAATTTATTATTGCTTTCGTCAATATTTGGAATTGAATTGAACGTCAAGACTTCAACCAAGCCAAGAACTTAGGTGTTTTTTTACGATATAACGATAGGCGGAAAATATTGCGCTTCTAATACAGAAGAAGTACCCGGCAGACTTAGTATCAGTGTTTCTTCCATGACCACTTAAGAGCGAATGAATGATTTCTAACCATGTCATCACCTTACATACTTTTGATAAGAATCTTAAGCACATACCGCAGTTGTAAGAATTAAAGTCTTGATACTTTTCATAATCATATTTAACTTTACCAACTCCAAGGTACATAATTAAATCGATAGGTGGCTGCAGATTACCAAAGCTGTCAAAGTAAACGACATTATTACCACGTTTTCGCGATATGCTACCCAGTAATTTTCGGGCCCATTTACATCATCAAGATTTACTATTGCGGTTTTATCATAACGTGGTCCATTAGCAGGTAAGTTATTTCGCATAAACACTCCACAAAAAGCAGGGATTTTAAAATTTGAGTATATTTTAATAAATCAACATTCGATGGAGCTCTATCAGGCAAAATTACTTTATCGAAATTTTTTTTTAAACCGTTTCCAGCATATGATTTTAAATAAACGCCCAATCTAGTTTACATAGTTTGAGATGGAGACCTTTTCCGAGAGCGATATCCGTTATCCTTTTATTCAGTGCCGCACTGGCCCGGGTGACTGGGTGGCGATCGCTACCCCACGCAGGGCCAAATGAGGCCATGTTGGGCCAAAAAAATTAAAATACAGAAATAAAATAGTCACCCAGTACACAAATTTTTCAAACAAAAATCACGGCGATGCAGTTGTTTTTTTTAAATAAAAAAGTTAATAAAATTTAAGATTTTAAATTTTAAAAAAACAGTAGAAGTTTAAAAGGCATATCTAAGGTTGTATAGGATAACACGGCCGTACCTACAGCGCGCTTAGCTGACTCGGAGTACCGAGTTACAATCAACTCACTATCACTCAAAGAGCTTTCAATATAAAAATCCCAAAAAATTCAGGGATGTTCCCCAGGGCTCTTAGATTCTCACGGTATTCGTTAAAACTTGATATGTGCTTCCGTTTACTCAGAAAACGCCATAATTTCATTAGTTACGAAATTTATAACTTCAATCAACAAAAGTCTGCTACAAAATTTCGAAAATCCAAACTTTTTCAATGTAACATTACTCATTTATGTCGAAAAAATTTGCATATAAAATTTTAGATCATAATATGCAATAGAAAAAATTTGAGAAGCAATTTGGTGAAAATGCATTCCGCCCTCACGTGAATTTTCGGGGCTTTTTTATCAAGTTTTTGCTAATATCGTCAAAACTGTTCTCCAAATAAAGGGCCCTAAAGAGAGATTGTCTTTAGAACTCAAAAACCTTTCTTTGGATTAGTTAAAGAACTAACGCAGTTTGCAAAATATTAAAAGTACCGGACAACACTTGACTCTAGCTCAGGGAATGTTTCCGCTGATAACGTAAATGAGAAAATAGACGAAGATAATTTTTTTCTGGATCCAGGTAAATGCAAAGAAGACGCAAAATGTAGTCAATGTCTTCTATGCGTTTAAGAATTTTGGCATGAGTTAGATGGTCATAGCACAACGTAAACAACCTATGTGTAACTTGTAAGTATGTGCTCACATTATCTTGTACTCAAGTCTCCTGCAGGAAGATTTTCTCACTTTTAAAAATTATAAAGAACAGAATAAGATCAACTCTCAGTCAAGATTCACTAGAGACGTTTGTATTATTTTCTGTTGAAAAAGATTTTTTCTTCTTCGGACCTTTTTGGAACCCTGGTACACCCTTGGTAAAAAAAATAGCATTCGTAACTCGATTATAAAGGCTTTTTCCTACCTCGGGCCTTTTTGGAACTCTGGTACACTCTCGGTAAAAAAACAAGCATTCGTAACTCGATTGTAAAGGCTTCCTTACGAACCTTGTGTCCCTCGCCTACGGTTCGTGCCGTAAACCTCTCGGTTCACAAATTAAAGCCTTTTCAATCTCGTACAAATACTACTTTTTCTACCATTCGGGCGAAAAGTGAGGGCCGAAAGTACTTTGAATGCCCACGTCATGTCCAGAATGTATAATTTTAGCCCTAGGGCAGATAATTTTTTCGGCCCTAGAGCAGGAAGTATTTTCGGCCTCATTTTCATCAATAAATCAATAATTTTTTGTGTACTATTTAAAAGTTCCATAATATTTGTATTTTTATTTTTCGAAAGAGAAATTTGATTATTTCCGTGGTTTTTTTCACAGTTTATATGCAATCTTTTCTTTAAAATAGTATTAATATAAGATTAAAGTAGTAGTTTTCGTCACAAATGTGCATTTCTCCAGGGCGGTCCCTGGGCGCGAGGGCGCTTGCGAAGCAACGCCCTAGGGACTGTTGGGACCTCCTGGTCGGATGCACATGAGTGGCGAACGCTGTTTTGCCGACCGAGAGCGTGCCAGGGTTGCAAAAGTGCCCGAGGAAGGAGACATAATATAAGGGACTCGAGCGGAAGCTTTTGTACCCTTGTGCGCACTTTCGGGACCTTCTCGGCGTGCCGAAAGTGCACCCACGTGCAAAAAGTGCCACCTTCCGCTCTAGTGGCGTAATGTACTATTCCTTTTGATTATAAGAAAGCGATTGATGATATTGCTGCTAGTTTACAAGAGTTCTCAAAGTTACGTAAACTCTAATTTAGAAATCTAATTGTTATTAAATTTTGAAAATTTTTAAAAACGTGCAAATATTTAAAAAACGTATGTTATAAAAGTCAATAAAGTTGAAAATGATCTATTTCAAATTTGAAACGAAATATAATGCGCTATGTATTTTTTTTTAAATATTGATTGCTTTAATAATGTTGCCTTGCGTAATAAGGCGATCAAAATTAAATTCCTTTCAATAAAAAAATCGAAAGATTATTAGTGTTTTTAAATGAACATTCAACTTAAAAATATACAAACGAAAGATTGTGCTAATTTTAAAATAAATACTCCCTTACCATCACTTCTACATGTGTTATTTAATTAATAGATCGAATCCATCAATACATATTTCGTATTTTAGTACGTTTATTTGTTTTTTATTCGGAGAGTATACAGGGTGATATGTTACGGTGGCATTTCCGGGAAATGGCGTGTAGAGTGAATTTTTCTGAATCGAACCCCGTTGGAATTAATTTTTTAGGGCTAAA
>JAPYYV010015735.1:0-10941 GCA_030522625.1 Copidosoma aretas
GTAAAAAGAGCTCGTCCAAGAGCTGGAGGGGGGAGGTGGTCTAGGAACCCCCCTGGTCTAGGACCAGCGTGGTCCAGTACCAGCATAGCTTATCTACTCTCGTACTCTTGCATGAATTCGCAGTAAGCCTCATCCAACGCAGGATCACCCTCGAGGCGTCGTCCAATTCGACGCAGACAGCTCTCCGCAACACGGCAAGTGTCGCCAAGCACCGGTGGAGACCTGAACGGCAGCCGAAAGACGTAACGGCCAATTGAATCACGAGACTGGGTCTCGCTAAAGTGCCGCTGGCATTCTTCCTCGTCGCTGGAGAGCCATGCCTTTTGAGGAACCTCTTCCAGCTCCCAGAATCTCGTCAGAGACTTGGACAGGTCCTGATCGACCGAAACATGAGCCACAACGGCTCCCGAAGGTGACCTCCCTTTGACATCCATGCCACCCAAGAGTGTCCACCCGAAGACAGTGTAAATTGCTGTAGGCAGTCCCATCTGCCCACCACGCACACCCTCCCAGATGATGGCTGAGTAAACTCGTGCTTCCAGCACGACGTCGATCCGACCGGGAACTCCGCAGTGAGGATCGGCTAAAGGAAGTCCAGCCAGATACGCCAATTCCCGCAACGGGACCGGAGAACGCGGCATCTGTGCAGTGACTTGCCGCAAAACCAAGGCTGTAACAGGCATAGAAAATTTAGCGTCTCTCGACGATTTAACATTAAAATATACTGAATGTTTAGACACAATATTGGCTGTGTCGCCAACGCCCTGCAAAACCACGTGACTTGGTGTCTTCTTCATGGATAAGACCTGAACCACATGCTCCGAGACAAGCGACTCCTCCGCGCCAGTGTCCAGAAGGGCCCGCACCGTGACCCGCCCGCCCTCGTGCTCCAATATCACGCAAGCAGTTGACAGCAACACATCGCGTCCCACAACGCCCGTGCCACTTACGTCAGCCACCGTGACTGAATTGCAGCTTGCCGCCGGTGAACCGTGACCACCTACAGCTCCACTAGCCGCCTAACCGAAATCCCGTCCCGTTCCGGAATGCTCAGCCTGCTCCCTGTGAAGCTTTGTATGATGCCTGGCTCCACAGACCCGGCACCCACTGTCGATAGGACAATCAGACGCTCGATGTCCAGCAGACAGACAGTTATAGCACAGATTGTGCTTCCAGATGTGCTCTCTCTTTGACCTCTAAGAAAGCCCGTCGAAGTCGTCGCACTTCCACAGCTTGTGCTCTCCCGAGCACACCGTGTACCCTGATGATGTGCCCTTGACTGCCCGTGTAGCCACATTGACAGACACACCTCCTGAGCCGCCCAGCAGATTACTCCGTTTCCTGGTTGGGTCCGCCACACCTTGTCCTGACGCCTCACGGAACTTCGAAGGGAAGCCCCTCCCGGACTCCATCCAGTCCAGAGTTCTTATTCGGTCTTGCAGAAAACTTTTCAGTTCTGAAAAAGTCGGAAAATTAGTATCCAATGATTCACCATGCCTAGTCCAATCCAGGCGAATGTTCTTTGCTAGATTTCCAACAATGTAAAAGACAAAAAGATCATCCCAGTACTGCACTTGACGGCCATGTTCTCTGAACGTGTTGACGGCTTACTTAGTTGTGCTAAGCAGAGCATTAAGATGTTGTGACGTCTCCTTGGTATCTGATGGTATGTCCAACAGCTCCTGCATGTGCACCGTAAACCGCAGCTGCACATTGTTGAATCTGTTGCACAACACCTCCCATGCTTGGGTGAAGTTAGCACCAATAATTGCCATCCCAGCGATTTCTCTCGCGGCCTCACCCTCCAAGCAGTTCACCAAATGCTTCATCTTTACAACGCTCGGCATGGCAGCATCTTGCAGCACCAATGACTCAAACTGATCCTTGAACGCTTGCCACTGCGTGAGAGATCCATTAAACTTCGGCAATCTGATTCCCTCCAACTGGGCCTGAGGCGCGAGCCCCGGCGCAGGCGGCACCGGAGGATTCGGTACCGGAGGATTCCGCCGGAACCGATCGGCCTTCGTCTGCAACCATTCAAGAGCCGCTAGATAGTGATTTTGACCCGTCCAAAAATGGTCGAGCTTAAAATAATCATCCCCCTGAAGTTCATTAAGATTTTCCGCGAGCTCTTGATCTCGTCCAAGAAACTGCTCCCAATAAGACTCCAGAAACTTCAATCGACTCTCGAAATACTGCAGAGTGCTTGATTCATCCGAGCCATCCTTCGTTGTATTTGAAATAAAGTTTGCAAGCCGCGATAACGTTCGGTTTTGTTGTCCCAATACTTTAGTCAAGTTTTCGGCCATAACTCACGCTTCACCACAGACCGCTCGGTCCGTATAAACAAAGAGAGTTAGAGAGAAAGAGAAAAGACATCTCTTTCACTCATCACCCCTCCTGGGTTCTCCTCTCCCCTCTCGTCTCGACGGTCGCTCTGTATTGCTCACCAAGGCCTCTAAGCCTTTCACTTCGCCGTTCCACGATGACGTCACTCGTGCCTCTTGCCACGGCTTACGGCGATGACGTCGCACGCTTCCCTTGTCCCGAGCAGCCGCGCTCAAAATAGCAACCCGCCAAGTGCCACATCTTACACCCAAGCAAATCCAAGATGGTCAGATATTTGATAAATAATCCCCTCATCGATCCGGCTCGAAGAACCATAAATTATATTGGAGCTATCTCTCCGTAGTGCCAAAATCGCTGAGGGAAAGTAAAAATTGGTTTGCCAGGTTCAAGAGCATGAATTAATACTAAAATCACTGTTCACTTTCCTTTGCATAAATTTAATGCTGGTCGTATTTATACCATCCGGGCTATGTACACTTTTGAACGACATTCACATCAATGTTTTTGCACGCTCTCACAGAGCAAAAGTTATTGGGTCGCTAATTCAGTTATACTAAAAACTTTCAAGCACAATTAAAATTACACTGCTCAAAACAGTTATTTTCACAAGTTTTGCTGATCTTGTTCGTTGGCGCTCAGGGCCAGCTGATCGCTCTACGAGCCAAGACGAGTGTCCAAGCGCTCTCCCAAATCTATACGTCTGCCGTTAGGCCAGGGTGCCATACATATACACACATGTCCCACTCTCTCCTTCACGCACACCCCACTGATATACACACTAGGGCCTCGCTTAGCTCGCTCAGACACACACACCATACAAACACGCTCCTACAGCAGAACAGAGTCAGCGGTGCCAACAGTGTAAACAGACTGATACCATGAAAAATGTTAGTGAGCGACCTTTATAAAATAATATCATTGAAAGTGATAACTGGAAATTTATGAGCCTATGGTAAATGCATGTAAAAAAAGAGCATCGTCTGCTCTTAAATAACAACAAACCAGTTTGGCACAACCAACTTTCTATAACTCACCATCTAAGATTTCGTGCACATATTCATGTGGTATTACAAAATATGATGCTATATGGAAAAAATTAGAATTATTTAAAATTTTAAACAGATTTTTATCGTTAGAAGTTCCTGAGTTCAGGTTGGCACTCTTTGTTTATTATCGTTAAATTTGATTTTAGGGATTTTGACGTCGTTTTGTCTCATGTCACCACATGGTTTTAAGAAACCACGTGGTTTTTAAAAAGTGGTTTTTTATATCACGTGGTGGAGAAAAACCACGTGGTAATTTGAGATGAAACCACGTTGCTCGTCTTATTGTTTACCAGCTGGTTTTTCGAATAGAAAAAAAAAATCCTATGGTATTTTTGTAAAGCATTGCTTGAATACAAAAATACAGTAGATAGGAAACAAACCTCATTATCAGCTTAATCGCCGTTGTTTTAAAGTTATAATTAGGCTATGAAAAATTTCTTACATAGTCTAATACATTCAACTTATATTCTTGGTCAAAAAGATGAAAATGCGATCAAAGAAACATGTAATAATTTATTTTGCCTTTTATTAATAGTCCTATAACATTATAATGACGCCAGATTTAATAGATTTCAAGGTTATACATGTTTTGTCTTTCCGGTACTTAAAGTTAGCAATATAAATTGGCATGATGATATACACAAAAATTATTTATTAAATTGTTTTTATGCTTTATGCACTATGGTTCAAGTACTGTAGTTATAGAAAAAGCGTTGACTACTGTAAAATTCTCGGTGAATAAGCATCACAGAGCATTGTGTTTCTTTGCTACGCAAGTCGCTGAGTACATAATTTACATGAATATAAGTAAAAAAAATCTTTGTTATATCAAAAATAGATGGTGTGAATAAAATAAACACCTACAATACCTCTAATTGTACACTTTTGTTTATTGCATTTTGAAATAATTTCAAGTTAGCTATTGACTTATTTTCCCAACAGTCATTAACCACAATTTTTTCTAGATTTAATTTCAAAATTTTAAAATTTTAAAATTATACCATGGGAAATGTTTAAATTTTTGTGGTGATATTAACATCATAGAGAATCGCCGAAAATATATATAAAAAAAACGTAATGTCCGGAGAGATTTTTTTTCCCCTGAATAAAATTTCAAAAATAACGTTTGAAACAAATTCAATGCATTATTATGATTAAATGATGGAGATTCTTCGAAAAAGAATAAAAACGGAATGTGTGAAAAAAAATTTTTTGCTACCTCGGGACATTTTGGAATTCTGATACACCCTCGGTAGAAAAAATACCATACGTAACTCGATTGTAAAGGCTTCTTTACGAACCTCGTTACGTCCCTCGCCTACGGCTCGTGCCGTAAACCTCTCAGTTCGCAAATTAAAGCCTTTCCAATCTCGTACGAGAACTACTATATTTTCCCATTATTAATGAAATTCAAAAAATGAGTTTGGAAAAAATTTTAATTTGTGATTATGAATACAGGATAGAGAATTGCTGAAAATGGATAAAAAACATAGTGTCTGGAAACAAAAGTGAAAAGCCACATCGACATGAAATTTTCCGCTCTACAAGCTGGTATTTTTATTTTTGATGTATCAATTACGGTTTACGAGATATAGGAAACACAAAGCTTTCAATTTTTAGCATATCGCTGGAGGAATTGAGTGCTGCTTTTTTGCCCATCGTCTTCTACGCACCTGATTTACCTGATATCAAAAAAGCATCTATGGACAGCAACTTTCTCCTTCAGAAGAAAAGTAACTGGTCTAATAGCTTGTGAGGTTGTTTCACTGCAAAACAATACACGTAGGGTATATAAGCGCATATTTTTTTTGTCAAGTCACTTTATCGCGGGCCCGCTTTTTAGTCCAGTACAATTTACGTTAAAACTAAAAGTTGATGTCCGTGGACGCATTTTTTTATATTATACGTAATAAAACATGTATACCAGAACAAATATACGAAAACATATCAAAGCTTCGGCAAACATTGTTCGAATAGTTATAAAAGTGTACTTCTTGAATACCTAGTAAATGGTAAGAGAGCAAAAATTGAAATACCAGCGTACATTGCGGAAAATTGTCTCGACTGGATATTGCTTTTTAGTTTTGTACGACTTGATTTTGAGGTACAAAATATCATTGTATATTTGTCCAGTGCCATAAAAGAGAGTGAAAAAGAGGGCGCTATCACTGTGTACATAATATGTGTATATTATACGCTGAGGGAAAGAAAGAGAAAGCCGCGCTTAGTCCAGTAGAAAATCCGGTGAACCTTAATGTTTATATCTAAGGGTTTGTTCCCGGGAAAAAAAATTTTATAAGAATTTAGGCATGTTCTTATGTAATTTATTATGTAAGTTCTTACGTCATTTCTTGTCCAAGATCTTGGAATGGATCTTATTCAAGTGCTTGGACCAGACGTTACATAAGAACTTTAAGACAATCTTGCCTAAAATTATCAACCAAGAACTTTTATAAGAACTTGCATAAGATCTTATGTCACTTCTTATGTAAGATCTTGTCATTTCTTATGTAAAGTCTCATGTAAGTTCTTACATAGGATCTTATGTAAGTGCTTGAATGTATCCAAATTATACTACATTTCAACTCCACTGAGGTCGGTTCTCTAGGAAATATTGATAAAATATTGAAATGAATGATTTGTTAAACATGTATCGTACCATAACAAAATTAATTTGATTTTAAATGTATTAAATGGGTACACATATATATTATTATACTTGCAAGGTATTGTAAGAGTAAAATACAGTATTTACAGGTATTAAAATTCAACAATATGCGATATATTTTCCATTTCTGTTCAAGTTTATATTTTCGCTACGAATTTTAAAACCTATATTTACCTGACTTATAATTTAATATACTCTAATAGGAGTAGGTTTATATCTTTGAAAAACTTAAGTATATTAAATGGTCACAAACCTTTTCTTTGAAATAATTTGCAAAAGAGCTTGAAGGGATCTAATAACAAAGAGAAACTGGTTATCTTGGTATATATATTTGGCTAATTAAAGTAGACACTAGAACGAATTTTATAAAAATAAATTTTTTTTTGCACGTCATATCATACTTTACACCCTTCTGAGCAGTATTTTGTAAATACATTTGTAATCCCACTTGTAAACACACTTGTAAAAACATTTGTAATTCCACTTGGAATTCCACTTAGAATCACTTATGGGGTTTTGATTTGGAGATGCCACCAGTGATTACAAGTGAAATTCCAAGTGGAATCACAAGTAACGATTGGAGTTATATATTTTTTTCGACAAAGTAGTTGGAAAAAAGAATTTTACGTAGTTTAACGGCCACAATAGGTGTTACCATCCGTATGGTAACAGAAAAAAAAGGGAATTCAATTTGTTTTGAAGGAAATGAAACAAAAAACTGTAAAATTCATTTTTCTGAAATTCAAAAGAAAATACTTCAAAATCTTTGTTTTAGTGTTACCATACGCATGATAACCTATAAGCTGGTCATTAAACTGCGTAAAATTATTTTTTTCAACTACTTTGTCAAAAAGAAATTTAACTTTAATCGTTACTTGGAATTCCACTTGAAATTCCACTTGTAATTACTGATGGCATCTCCAAACCAAAACTCTTATGTAATTCGAGGTGGAATTCCAAGTGGGATTACAAATATTTTTACAAGTGAAAGTACAAATGTATTTACAAAAAACTGCTCAGAAGGGTATAGTATCAGCCTGTTATTAGATCTCTTCAAGCTATGTTACAAATTATACTAATTCAGGTATTTTTCTCTCCATTAAACACCATTCAGTAATATTCTAAATATAAATGTTTTAACAAAAAAAATTTTGTTATGGTACGATACATGTTTAACAAATCGTTCATTTAAATATTTTATGAGAATCGACCTTAGAGAAGTTAAAATGCAGTATTATTTGGATAAATTCGAGAACTTACATAAAATGCTATATAAGAACTTACAGAAGACCTAACATAAAAAATGACGTAAGATCTTACGTAAGAAATTAGAGAAGATCTTACCTAAGTTCTTATAAAAGTTCTCGGTTGATAACCTTAGGCAAGATCGTCCTAAAGCTCTTATGTAAGATCTGGTCTAAGAACTTAAATAAAATCTTTCCTAAGATCTTGCACAAGAAATGACGTAAAAACTTACATAAAAAATTGCATGATAAATTGCCAAAGTTCTTATACATTATTTTTTCCCGGATTTTTGATATTGTACATAATCTAACTCGTAAATTATGAAAAAAGTAGTTCAAAAATCGAAAGCCCTCTTGGACACCGTCATAATAACATCTCAAACTTATCTCGCTGATATCTCGTAAACGGTAAAAGACAGGATAAAAATAGATACATTAGCGCAAATAAAACGCAAGAAACTCAGCGCACTGGATCACCCAGTATGAGTTATGTAATTAATAATAATGTTATTATCAAAAACGCGAGGTAAGTACGAGCGCAATGGACCACATACTATTAGTTTTATGTTCTCTATACTAATGCTATCAATTAAAACATGTAGAAACTCAACACACTGGGTCACGTGGTATTAGTTCGTACGTTATTAATAATAATGTTAACAATTAAAACACGAGGAAACTCAGCGATCCGGGTCACCTAGTATTAGTTCTTATGTTATAAATCATAATGTTAAATTATTAATTAAAACGCGAGAATAGTCAGCGCTCTAAGTCACCTCTTATATGATCTTATGTTATAAATAATTATGCTTTTAATTGAAACGCTGGAAAATTCAGAGCTCTAGGTCACCCGGTATTAGTTATTCCGTTATTAATAATAATGTTATGAATTAAATCGCTAGAAAAGTCATCACTCTAGGCCACTTGGTATCAGTGATGTGAACTACCCAAGACTTTAGCGTTGCCGACTATAACTATACATATCATTATAACACACAAATGTCTTGGGTAGATCGCATCACTGCTTGGTATTAGTTTCATCGTTATTATCAATATTGTTATCAATTAAAACGCGAGAAAATTATCAGCGCTCTAAGTTACCTGGTATCAGTTCTTAGGTTATTAATGATAATGGTGTTTTTAAAAACGCGAGAAAAGTCAGCGATGTTGTTCACCTGGTACAAGTCCTTTCGCTATTAATAATAATGTTATTAATTAAAACGCGAAGAAATTCAGCGACCCGAGGCATCTGGTAGTAGTTCTTGAGTTATTAATACTAATGCTATTAATTAAAAAGCGAGGAAACTCAGCGTACTGGGTCACCTGGTATTAGTTCTTTCGTTATTAATAATCATGTTATTAATTCAAACGCGAGAATAGTCGACGCTCTAGGTCTCCTAGTATTGGTTCTTCTGTTATTATTATTAATATTCTTAATTGAAACGCAAGGAAAGTCAGCACGCTGGCTCACTTGGTATGAGTTCCTATGTTATTAATAATAATGTTATAATAAAAGAAATACACTTTAGATAAAAAACAGTTTAATATGACTACTGCCAGTAGTGCCCCCGTACCAGTGTAAGGTGAAGAGGATTCCCTCATACCCCCCCCCCCCCCCCCCCCCCCCCCCCCCCCCCCACCCCCCGCCACCCATTAGAGCAGAGCTACAGCAGGCAAGAGCGGGGGAAGAGTGTAGTTACTTGCCCAGAGCAGTGCTGCCAGACCGTGCGGTAGTGTCGCTCATAGTAGAGTATGGCAGAGTAGAGGCTCGTGGCTATTGGCTGGAAAAAAATTGAATGAGAAAAAAATTCAAGGGGGATCAAGCGTGTTTTTTGAAATTCAGATCTTAATGAAATTTTGTACACTTATTGATTAACTTTCAAGCTTTCAAATAACGTCAAAAAAACAACTAAACATATTTATTTAAAAGATAATAATGATTAAAAATCATTACTTTTGTATAAGTTAAGATAGGCTTTTACCAAAATGCCAATTTAAGGTTATATCATTGTAAAAGAATGCCTCCATAGGAGCACCGACTAGATACGGCCCATAGTGCTCGATCCCCTTTAATGCAAACGCATCATGCTACCATGCACGATTAGTATTTACTCTTCTTTTACACAACTTTTAAAAAACATCCATGATTTGGTTGGTCTAGTAAAGCTCTATTTAATACACTTGATCACTAATAAATTACACTCCCTCAATCTTCTTGGGCGGTAATTAAAAAAAATATGAAATAGTAATAACGCATAAAAAGTCTTTCACGCTTGATCACCCTTGAATTTTCTTCTCTTTCGGTGTTTCATGCTTAACAATCATTTAAATTGTGTGCTGAATTTTTTCAGAAATCAATTAAAATTGATCCCTGATAATTGTTTTTGTCTTTTGATACAATCTATAAGAATAGAAATAATACTAAAAAGAATAAATTTATTTGACTAATTTATCCGAGACCGTACCATATTATGGTTAATACTTGTATTGCTTTAACAACGTAAATAAGTAATTCAATAATATATTTTTCGAGTTCAATTAGTCTTGACACTGTATATCAAACTTAGATAAATATTAAGGCAACATTAATTTTAAGCACACACTTCGTATATTTAACGAGTTATTTAACAATAAAATATACTGTTAAAGTTTGATTCCCATATATATTACATTTGTAAAAATTTAACAAGGCATCTGTGAACTAACTAGAGATTATATCTCACCCACAGCAAAAATAATCAGAAATAAATTAAAAATGTACATCAACAATCATAATCAAAAGGAGTGTAGAAAAAAAAATAATAAAAAAAAAATTTGCCGAAGCCAAGATTCGATGGTTTGCCTAGCAAAAGTTAGAATGCCGCTAGCCCGCTCGGCCATCGCAGCAATTGGATACTACAAAACAGATGTAGTACATAAGGTGTGCCTACGGGCTTGGGTTATAAATAGCTATAGGTGGTGGGAGGAGCTAGAGTAGTGGGGTTTGGTTTGGGAGACTCTTACGAGCTGTACTGTAGAGACTCCAACCAATAGCCACGAGCCTCTACTCTGCCATACTCTACTATGAGCGACACTACCACACGGTCTAGCAGCACTGGCCCAGAGGTTCCCATGAATTTTTGTGAGTTCTGTAGCTTGATTTCCGCTTCTGATAGTGTACCTACAATAACCTCATTAAATTTTGTTTACTTATTCATAATATTCTGCAGCTTTTTGAGAAAAATGTTATAACAATATTAACAATTTTAATAGTGCCAACTCCACACCGATACTAAAATAATTGTTTATAGCTCACCCTCCATTGGCGAAAAAATTCTGTAGCATATCTCCTGGTGTACTATTGTATAAATATATATAAAGAATTATTGCTATTATTTTTACCTAAGAAATTCAATGGTCATACTTATTCATCACGATCATTTTCAGATAAAAGTTTCTTTAGCGTATCAAGAATTATCATCAATCAAATTTTAAAGTGGAGTGTATTTCAGTTCTCGTTCTTGACCTGCGAAGTAGCCAAAAGCTTGAACTTGCAAACTGCGGGAGAATGTCAAAATAAAGTTTTTATTTATTTACGTTTCAGGACAAGCTTTGAATTAGTTTTCAGTAAAGAGCAAACCTATGCCAGCAAAGA
>JAPYYV010015737.1:0-11563 GCA_030522625.1 Copidosoma aretas
TTTTCTTTATTTGTGTTTTTTTTTTTTTCATTACGATATGGTATTCACAGATGAAAAGACCGACTTTGGGTGCGTGTGTAGTGCGTACGTCGGGCTGAGTGTTTGTTGTGCGTATATGGTGGGTCGGTCGCCTCCGTTGGTGCGTGTAATCACCACAGTTGGCGTATTACTGGTGTACGTGTCCGGAAGTATTTGTGTATTTTATAGAATTATATATACAGTGTTCAGATATATCCATATGAATGCGAGTGATGGAGTGTGTCGTCGTCGTTGTAGTATTCGAGCGAAAATGTATCACACGGTTCTTATAAAATTGTATGAACAATATTGGCTCAATATTCAATTTTGATTGATTTTATGCAAACGTTTGTAAAGACCTTTCTTGTTTTTTTTTTTAATACATGTTACACTTTTGAGCTGATGATTTGTATAAAATCCTTGTCGAACCTACATTACGTACAGTCTTTTTACAGTAATCACAAAAACTCTGTGATACACTTCCTCGTTCGTAGTTGTAGTCTGCAGTAGTATACGTATGGTATGATATAATATATATGTAATATTCAAGAGATGACGAAAAGAGTTGTAGGATGGAAGGGAGGACTCCCGTGGAGAGTCCGATTTTACCTGATCGACGCTGGGACTGCGCGCCTTGTCGTCGGCGTCGCGCTGCTTTGAGGCGGCCGTCGCCGCTGTGGCACCGTCCTCGTGACGCTTGGGGCTCCTCAGGGCCAGCTGGTGGGGGTCGACGCCGCCCCCGAGCTCCGATGTGCCCATCACCAGTAGCGTGACCTTCTGCACGATGTCGACGACCACGAGGCCGGCGTCGTTGCCGTAGGCCAGGCTTTGGGCGATTGAAGAAAAAACGAAAAAGCGAGATTGTTTTTTTTTTTTTTTATTTTTAGCTGATTTTTTTCCATTTTTTGGTTGCGCTTTTTTTATCATTTACAGTGAAGGTCGGATTTTATTTCAGGTGTGTCGTGAAATTGACACAATGACATTCAAGTGCCAGTGGTATCAGTTAGTAGTAGTTTCTGAAAGCAAAAATTTGCAATCAGCTCCGAATTTCGACTATCAATTACTTAACACAATGAAATAAAAAAAAATTGACCAATACCATTTTCACTCAAAGTCAAGGTATCTTAGTCCATCATTTATGTTTTTCTTCTAAAAAGGTTTTAAAATTATAAATATTTTCTTTATAGTTATAGGAAATTCTTTTTAATGTCTGCGGCTGACTATTCGCTTACCTATTCTACTGAAAATTGCGCCCGCGTACGATAGTAATCGTATAACGCATTGTAATCAATCAATTATTCAACCCCCACGAGGTAAACGACCTAGTCACTACATATATACCTACTCATCAGCATATATATACTTCCACTTACTCTTTGTTCAATTTTTTTAACTTAAATGTTTGTAAACTGTCAAAGAAAGTCCTAGGTTCTTCAAAACTTTGGAACATGATTTCATATACCGTACCACAGGAAATAATACTTCTAGGATAAACTCTTATTAAACCAAGATATCGCATATCCTAGTTGACTTTCGATGGATATATCAATTTTGATTGTTTATGTTTGTAGCCAAACCGTAGTAGATGATAAAATATATTGCACTTCGGCTTTAATAAATGTATAGAAAGCGTAGTTTTTATTGGAAAATTTTTTGCTGAATTTTGTACTTCTCCCATCAAAAGTTTCATCGAGTATATAGAACATCGGGGTTTACAGAAAAGATATTGAATATCGATTTTAATTAATATCCTACCACTACTGAAATTTAAACTATGATAACTTTTGATGAATGAAAATTTTTTAATTTTAAATACATTCGCTACGGTTTCGTCGTAAGTACGAAAAATATTGAAACGTTCGTCGAAAATTATTCGAAAGTCCTGTATCTCAATCGGAAGGGTCCAAGTTTGAGATCATCCTTCATATCCTCCCTTTCACAGTGGAGCATCAGAAAACCATCTCTCAAACTTTCTTAAAAAAATGTGATTTCTATTCAAAAATTAAATGAGGCGATTCTTCTGACTCGATTTTCAATGCACCAAGCAATAAAATAATTTCAAAAAATTCCTCGGAAAGCAAAATTCGTAACCTAAAGAAAGGAAAAAAAAAACAACAACAACAGCGCACTCACAGTCCGTACGACGAGTTGAGGCTCAACGCGGTGATGCTCTCGGGCAGCTCTCCGCTCGGGCCCATGGTGATGCAGATGAGCGAGGCCTGAAAGCCCGGGGCGCGCTTCTGCAGTCCGCCCCGTACCCTCAGCGGCTGGTTCTTCTCGGCGTTGGCCTTCGGATCGTCGCCGCCCAGGTTGGAAAAGTCAAAGTCGGGCGAGTTCTCCGTGTCCTTGCTCGGGTTCGCCACCAGCGTCACCTCCAGCGACTGCGAAAACGCGGGGTGCAGGGGGAAAAGGGGCACCGGATATTAGAGCGTCAAACTTTCCCGGGGACCCAACTTTCTCGATTAACGGGCGCTCCTCCGGTCTCGTTATCTTCCGGCCGACTGTTCTTTTGACCGGTTTTTCTTCCCCGGCGTGACTCGTGGAGTTTTCGATAGCGGATGGCGTTCTGCTCCTCGAGGATTTTGAGGCTGCGGCGCGAGCGCGCGTTGCTTGCGGTAGGATGGGTTTTGCAACTCGTTCGAGCGTCACCAAATCGGATTGGCCAAAAAGATTAGAACTAAATTTTATTTTTGAAAGATATTTGAGAATACAAAATTACGGAGCAATGGCAATTCGATTGATTTCCCGGCTTTTTGCAAAGATCAGCTTTCTAATGAATAATCGGACAATTACAAGACTTTAGGAACAAAAGTGAGCTTGAAATCTTGATACTAGGAGGAAATCAGTTCAGCATGATGTATCGAATAATTGTAAGTCGTGTGTAAAAAAAAATGAAGATGGTAAGAGCATTACCATTGATAAGAAAGTGTTACGCGTTACGTCTGACCAAATACTGATATTACTACTGGATTTCGTTTTACGAGTTATTGACCGGAATAACGTAGAATAAATCTAATAAACTCTATGAAACAGTCAACACTGGGGCAACGAGATTTTTATTGTTTCTTGACAATTTTACCCCGTTTCATTATTTCCCTCGCAAAAAATAACGCTTTGTTGTATTTTAATATGCTTACGCAGTTTCGAAACGTTTTCAATGAAAAACAAAATAAAATGATTCTGCAACCGACAGACCGAGATTCTACAATCACTCTGTTCTGGAATACGTAAAGAATCACGACTGACATCCAACTTAAATCGAAAAGTGAATATCCAGCGTGAGAAACATTCCACAGTAATCACGAAAAACGCGCGCTACTACAAGACAAAACACACAGAACAGACGGAGCAAACTGTTTCGCACAACCAACAGAATCATATTTGTCGAACGACACTGGGACACACGTACACTGCACGCCGCTAAAGAGTAATTGACCGTAAGACGCATTGTAGTATGTATGTATACGAGCAGCACGCACGCAGCGTAAATCGGCAAAACTTTCCTGGCGTTGGTTTAGCCCGGACTCGACGTGGCGCGCTCGTTTCTCTTTCCGGTGTACGTATACGTTATAGGCACTGTACCGACTACGGAGGGGCAAGGGTGGGGGGTTGAAATTAACGCCCGACTCATCAGCCAAGTTTATGCTCTGTTTTACTGTTATGTTTGCGAGTGTCCGTGACGACGATACGTATGCGAGTCCCGAAAAATAAAAGATTGCGAGCAACGTCATATTCTCGCGAACGAAGCTGTGAGTTTTGCAGTGCTTTGTACCGATACATGTTCGTTTGCTCGATCCATTTTTGATTTTTGTTTTTTCACGTAACATTTTGTAACTTTTTTTCTTCGAAAAACCAATATGCATCTTTGACAACTAATGTAACATTATTTTTTTCAAGCTGTGAAATAAAGATCAATCCGTTTCGTAAGAAACACATGTATCCTGTAGTACGATACGAACGTTGTTTTCCCAATTTTCGAGCTTCCCCAGCCACGAGCGTAAGATCCTTTCGATCGTTACACTTGTTTTCCATCGGCATCGAATGGATACAGCAGAGCAGAAAGAAACCAAGCTCGAGCGGGGTCCACGACGAGGATATTTCCGCGAAAAGTGGAAGTGGCGACGAGCCCCCAGCATCACGAAACTTTCGGAGCTCGACCACACGCGGCAAACTTCAACAAACACGTCGGCTCGATACGAAGGACGAATTATAGCGCCCGTGACATAAAAACACACTGACCACAACTTCGGACGTGCTCTCGACCTTCTTGAACTTGAACATCACGACATGCCTGCCGGCGTTGGCGATGGCGAGCTTGCGGCTCTCCGGGCAGAGGAAGATGAGCTGTATGGCAAGGGGATCCTCGTCGTTGTCGACGCTCAGCCGGCCCCGGCTCTTCTCGAACAGCTTGGCCGTTTTCAGCTTGTAGAGCACCTGCAGCGAGCCGGCCGACGAGTCCCAGAACTTTATGCTGCCGTCAGCGTGCCTGAGGTGAGATGGTTCGAAGGTGATTAGATTGGGGTGTGTGTGTTGGGCTGTATGGAAGGAAATGGGAAGGGGCGTTATCGTGTGTGTACCCTGTGGGAGATGAGAGGAGGTGCGTTGGTGGATTTAATAGGTGGCTGGGGGATTTGGCTCTGGGCTCGTTTTGATTGACAATCAGGGGCGAGGGGAACGGTTTTAGCCACTGTTGGGGAGAAATGGAACTGGGTTGGTTGGTCGGTAGGCGAAAATTGCGGGTTCACCGTGATTGGAGAGAGCGCGTGATTAATTTTGTGCGATGGTGGCTGTGCGCGTTTAACCACATCGAGCATTTAATTTTACATTTTTAAAGATAAGTTTTTCCAAAGCGTCAACGAAAATTTGTCCGCTAATAGTTTGAACTATTTCACATCGAATGTGAAAAAGGGTTGTTGTGCCAGTGAATAAATAATTGTAATATTCAATGATTTATCATACTACACTAACCTATCTGGACAGGTTTATCACAAAAGGAGGTATAGTTGTTGAAGAGTTCGAATCAATATTTGGACAAAAACAGAGAAAATTTTGATCAACGGGTTACAAAGGTCGGTGGGGAAATAAACTTTGATGAAAATTTATTTTTACTTTTATTCCGATGAATAATCATAAAAATTATTTCTGGTAATTACTTAAGCATTAGTTTGCGTATAATCTAATTGATTTATCATAACTTATCTTCAAAAATCCAAATAATATTTTTTTCAATCATTATTGTACGGTTTTTTAAAAATATAAATTAAATTATTGTTCGAGCACTATTCACTTTTTCGACTGGGTAGTCTATCATACGTGTGAACAAAGGCTGATGAACCAACTGAACGAATAGTTATTGGCATTGAAAAATTTTTCAAACAAATTTACCTACGTTTGTTCTATTTTTATCTATTTAGGTAAGTTTAAAGAGCACTTCTCCAAACACGTAACATGTAAAT
Organism: Copidosoma aretas; assembly: GCA_030522625.1. Taxonomy (NCBI): domain Eukaryota; kingdom Metazoa; phylum Arthropoda; class Insecta; order Hymenoptera; family Encyrtidae; genus Copidosoma; species Copidosoma aretas. Next base: position 5,475 of record JAPYYV010015737.1, read on the forward strand.
AATACAATAATAATAATAATAATAATAATAATAATAATAATGATAATAATACTAATGATTCCAGACACCCCTACTTTTTGACATTTAACGTGACGGGCGCGCAAGTTTATTCACATAAAAGCAGAGCTGACAACTGGACGTTCAGGTAATTGTGTTTTCAGTTTATTTCGCGTACACAGGCTTCTAACACATTATTCCACAGTTAGCTGCCGAGCATCGAACAAAAGTTCATTCTATTACGGAAGCCGCCATGCTCTGCTGACCGGGTCAACTGACCTTATCGGTCGAAATAAAAATTCCTCACCACTCACGCTTTCACCGAATATTACTATTAGAACAATAATAATAATAATTGTTGAACCATCGCGTTGTAGCAAGAGAACCGATGAATAAACCAGAAACGATGACATTATAGTTTGTGGTCCAAGTGCGCGTTTCGAGAGAAAATCGATTCGTCGATGTAAACGAAATTTCACGTGCCCGTTATAGCTATAGCGCAAATCGTGCCGTGCATATTTAATTTTCCTTTGGGACGAGTTGTATGTCGCATCGCCTTTCCGTATACCATAATTGATTAACGCCTATGGGGGGGCTTATGCCGTCGAGGAATAATTGAATGCGTGTCAATTTACGCGGAAGCGCGTAATTCAATAAAATCTCACTTAAAATAGTGCCCCCCAAGTATCCAAGGGAAACATCACCCGGAGGTATATCAATTTCAGCGTAATTAATTTGCTTTTGAAAGACCGAGCCCCTCGGCAGTCTTCCTTTCAGATACAAACGACATTAGGGCCAATCGATGAGGCGCAATAAAAAGTGTCTTGGAATTTAACGAGACGCTTGTTTGGCTTTAAGTGGCTGGTTTTTATGAATATCCAGTTTGATTGGTCGAATCGTGCAATTTTGATCATTAAGAATATTGTTTGTGTATTTTTGTAACAATAATTTTAAATGATAAGACAAAAATTAATTTTAAATTGATGGGTACAATAACAAGTAAAAATTGAAGGGCAGTGAAAAAAATTGTTGACTGTATTAAAAAAAAATTAAAAGCAATCAATCATCAGCTGACTCCCATTGATAAGGTGTACATACTTTTTAATATTCATCAACTATTACGATTTTTCTGAATCAAATAAGAACAGTTTTTTTCATTCAAATAAATTTCGTTCAATATTTCATATTTTCTGGAAAATTATATATTCTAAGTACTACAAATAAATTCACTGTTAAGAAAATTGCCTACAATAGTTGGCATGAAAAAAAAGTCTCAATTTTAGCTGATAATTTAAAATTATTTGGTAACCTCTCATACAAAGTTGGAAAATAATTAGATCACAGTAAAATTTAGTTGTACAAAATATGAATTTAATGAAATATGACCTCTCGATTGTTCATTTTCATCAAGAAATCGTCGAAAAAATATTCAATTTGATAAAAATGTCAATTCTGGTTATAATCATTAACTTTACTACTTTTCTCAAAAAATCGTAGCACTTCTGCAAGATCAAGAAGATCAAATTACCAATATTACCCAGCAAAGAATTGTAATCAATCATTGTAACCTCTGTATCGACTAAAATTTCCAAAAACCAACGCATCTCAGTACCCTACCAACCTCCAATCATCATCACGCAGTATAATTTTTGCAAAAGATCAAAACCACCAGTAGCACCCTCAAATAAAACTAAAACAAAACGCAGCAAAAAACACTATGTAAAAAAAAAAAACAAAAAAACTAAGCCCATACATCTCGGTACAAACTCACCCCGTGAGTATGATCTCGCTGTAGCTGCTGGAGTTGGGATTCCACTCTCCCCCTCCGACGGGCCAGTTGTGCTCGCTGAACCCGGTCTTCTTGCTCCCGGTCTTCCCGACCGAGTAGAACGCGGGCACGAGATCGCCCGGGCAGTCGGCAAAGTAGGCGCAACACGTCACCGGCGACTCGTGCAGGTCCATCGGGTAGGGATTCTCGAAGCAGGGGAAGCCCGCCGTCAGCAGATCAATGACGACGAGGTCGTTCTGCAGCAGCACCGCGACCGCGAACGGGTCCTGGTAGTCTGTGGGCAGCGGAACAGAAGGGCTGTCAGACTCTTGGGAGTAATTTCGGCGCCGCCGCCTCTGATGGTTCATCCCGAGGGGCTCGACGCGCTCGCTTATCGATAGGCTATATTATATGTGGCTATGATGAGCGCCGTTACTGTACTGTTGGAATTACTTGTTCCGAGGCTCGGTATTTCTGTGAATGGTTATTCATTTTTACTCTAGGAAAATACAGTACGAAGGGAACAAGACGGTTCAGAATCGTAGAGAGGAAAGTGCCGACTCGGATTAAGATTGGGAAGAGAGAAGGTTTCTTCTGAAATTTTGTGTATAGACAATGGTACTATTTTATTCATGAGCTGAGTAAATTCGAAGGGTACCTTCGGGATGATTAATAAGTCGAAAATATCTGAATTGTTTCATAATACTACCATAAATGTAACTGTAATGCTGTTACTGGGTGTAACACAAGAATAGCACGTTTCTTCGAGATCTTTCTTCCTATCACCATCCCGAGGCTTGTTTGATAGTCAAACAGGCTCCGATCCCATCAAATTATTTCTCCCATGAATAAAATAGCATTACTGCTACAGCAAATTCAAAAGAAAAAAGTTCTCCAAGTCATAGCTTCTCCTCCAACCAAAATCTTAATCACCGTTTTCTTCACGCACTACACTTTCGAGTTGACGGATTTATTTCGCGAGTCGTCATTCAACCGTTCACCAAGAGCCCGAACAACATACACGCGTGCCCGCATAAATTCGACTCGGAGTCCTCGCCTCCATATTGACCGAAAACACATTCCTGGACCTGTACACGCAAACGATAGACTTCGGTCCTCAAACCCACTGCTGCGCTCTCGAGCACGGTTAATACCCGTGCCCGCAGAATTTTAATTTTCCCCGAATTCATCGGTGGAAATCCCGCGAACGCATCTCCCGGGACCAATATCCCCGCGAAAATTCCCAATCGCTCCCTGCACACACCACACCGGTAACCATCATCGTCGCCGGCGAGTTTCAATTTCGCGTCGCGACGAGAACGCACGAGGCGGGTCGCATCGGAATTCCGACCGATCGAGCCCGGACCGCGGGCTCGATCGCGTCCCCCACAAAATTAGACGGTGTTTCCGTTGTATTGTGTCACGCGTGCGGGCGGGGGCCAGTTTGTTCGTTCGTACGAAAAAGTAGCTATGGGGGGGGGGGGTGGCGACAAAGTTTCCCGGGCGACGGGGACGCCCCTGTGGATCGTATATCTGTTGTACGCCGGAGGGGGAGGTGTATTATTGGCACTTCTGGCCGCGAGCCTAAAGGCCACTTTCTCTCCCCACGACCGCAACCTCGGCGTGCATATATACGTATGCACACATACTTTCAAGGCCGAATTTCCCTGTGACCGAGAGAGCCCGGGAGGCATCTTCCCGTGTATTATCTTCTCGTGTGTGTGTGCGCGCGCTCGGTGCGATGCCGAAGGGGCGGTGCGAGGATTTATTGGAAACGCTCGCACGTATAATACGCTTAGCTCGCGTAAGAGTAGGTGTATTATTGTATGTATGTATTGCACGGATACGTACCGCTGGTCCAGGGACTGTCGCAGAGCGTGAGAAAGTCGATGACGTTGTGCTCCATTTCGAGGACGGTGGTCGTCTTCCCCTGGACGACGGTTATGCTCGGCGTCCTCCCGGTCGTGTCGTAGGCCAGGCCACCGGAGAAGACGACGTACGTCTCCCTACGCAAGAGACGTTATATTTAGCGGTGAAATTGGGATTTTGAGTAACAAGTACCAATGCGAGGCGCGACACTCTGCTCGCTGCTCGTGGTGGGTTTACTCTCGTGATTCAGGTGGTGGGGGACTGGTTCTGCAGCGGGGGTTGGCCTTATTACAGGGTGCTATACCATATTATACGTGGGAGATAAATGTCTTCACGGTGGAGGAGTGAAGGAGCTTGCGAGACTCTGTTGTACCTACTGTAGAAATAATTTTTTGTCATGAACTCTTTTAATTTAATCACATGGTGGATTTGGTCAAGATCCCAAACACATTTGTCATATTCAGTTTTTAATCAATTTATTTAATAATCGATTGACAGACGAGACTGTGAATAAACTGTTTGACAAGATAAGCGTAGAATAGAAAATTTCTTGAATTTTTTTTTCGTACCAACTATTAACTTCGAATACTCGTAGCATCAGGTACAAAAACAACAGACGAGTGATTCGCTCATCACCTCGTTATTCTTCGACGCAAAGTCTTCGTAATAGGTGAACTAAACAAGGCACGATTTCAGGCTATCCAAATCATCACCGCAATCATTTCAACAGTCGGAAACTTGAAAAACACGCAAGCGAAGAATCATCAAAACGCATCAACAATACAGGACGAAACAATCCCGCGAACAACTCGAATTTCATCCCCCCCGGTGGACGGCGAAAACTATACTCCTCCAATCAGAGTAATTGCACCAGTCGTCCGGCGATAGAATTTCACAGCGGTGAACAACGAGCGATCCACACGACGAACGCTCGCAAATTAGCCCTTTTAACAGGAAAAAAAGAAAAAAAAAATTATTCAGATACGCTTTAATCAATAAACTCGAAAGTGGAGAATAATTTTGTTGTATGAATAATCGATAAAAGCATTAGTCATCAAACTACTCAGCTGTTTATAAGAACATGCACCATTGTCGATCTTTATTTTCTACTTTTTAATTCATCGATAAAAGCGTGTCTTTATAATTTCTTCATATTTTTTTTCACTTCTAACCTAAAACAGTCCATCGGTTCCATACCGTCCGCAAGAGCAAGAAAAAACGGCCGTAGGAATCATGGAAATACAAGATCGATCCGAGACGAGCCGTCGATGGGCTGATGCGAACCCAAGCGACCTATCTCACCCAATCCGTACTTGAATTCTACGATTCATCAGTCCCCAACGGAGGAGGAATAATCAAACGCAATGCGCTTGGAATACATTGAGATACAGACGCGGTACGAGTCAAGCGGGAGCAAACAAAAAAAAGCCACTCCCTGGCTGCTCTCGATCCGACCGTGAAACAGCAGCAGCCTCTCGCCGGCGCGGGGCCGCGAAAAATGCCATTCAGCCGAACGAGAGGCCTCCTCGAGAGCGAAGCCAAGCTCAAGAGCAGTCGCGGGGGGGAGGTGGGGCAACAACGACGACAACAACTGTGGCAGGGGGGGGGGGGGGGGTATCCCGCGCCCAAGCGGCCGGAAAGGCCCGGTTTCTGCCCGGAAGAGCCGCCGAACGAGCGGTACAAGAGCGGCGCGAGTGCCAAATGGCTGTTGGCTCGCGAGCAGTCGGCTTACCGGGCGTCCGATGATTCGGGGATGGAGATATGGATGGTGGCCTTGGCACTTGGGACCGTCCGTGGGGGCGGACTCGTGCATCTCCGCGCGTGAATCGTGGAAATGTTTATGACGGCTCGATACGATCGACGGAAAAAAGCTTGAGTACTCGCGAGGACTGGGTTCATAAAAGCATATCTAGAGGAGACTGGTGTCCTTGACACTTTTTGGTGAATGGATATCGTGACGGACACTTGAATGTATAGACGCCTGATCTACGGGTGAGAACGAGACGGCAAGAAGTTTAAAGTTGTTGAAAAGATTGGTAAGGAAAAAGAGAGCATTGGAGAAAAGCACCCCAAGCAGATGTGGTAGGGTTGAGAGAGACGCCACACGTGAAGCCCACTGTAACATACATGTTACAATTTCGAAAGAGAATTATTGGTTTTACAGCGTAGGGTCTCTGTTTCTTGGATGTAAATTTACTATTTTTCAGTTAAGTCTGATGGAAAACTTCATGACTCAGTTAACTTTTTAAAATAATTATCTCCAACGATGATGGATTCATTTCTAAAAAAAGCACTGTGTGTTCTATTAAAAACCTTCCCAAAAAATACGGCAAACCAGTACGAAAAAAATATAAAAATGAAAATAGGGCAAACCAGTACAAAAACGAAAATAAAGTAAAATAAACGTTTTCACCAAAGACGCGATCTCCCATCGAGCCACAATTTTCGGGACACA
>JAPYYV010015738.1:0-15758 GCA_030522625.1 Copidosoma aretas
CGCCAGAATGACGGCGAAATATTGATACAATGTGTCATTAATAAACAGTCATGCTCCTATAACCGAGTTTTATTTTTTGATGTCCTCTACTATTAATTAAAATTCACTTCCACGACACATTCAGAGAGAGAGAGAAAATCTTCATACCATTGATTTACTCCCCTGCATAACGTGCCTATAGAAATATAGCTTTACAAATATTTTAAATGAAATGCATATTTGTTTTATATGCACATAACCCCCCTCTTTAATAATCTCTAGGTCCTAACCAACCAAATTCCCTATTTGTTGTACGTTTCGGGAATACAGCACCTACTAATACTAGGATATACCCGAGCATATAAAAATACCATTATTATTGGTTGAGTCCAAGGTAAAGTACATCATATTAAAAATAAAAATACAAAGTTATGTTTGAATAATAGTGTCGTAGATACTTGTGGACTAAATTGCAGAGATAAGACTAAAGAATAAAAATAAATTAGAGCTTAGTACATCGTGTTGAAAATAAAAATACAAAGTGATGTTTGAATAACAGTCAATCCAACATTAAATGCAACAAAATTTATAGTGTTGTGGATACTCACAGACTGAATCACATGGAAAAAATTAAGGAATAAGTAAAAAATTACAGCGTTAAAATTTAAACCCTAGTCATAGTCATAGTCAGATCGATCCATAAAAATAAAAGCAAAGAATATGAATAAACAATACAAGTATAATTTATATTAGTTGGTTAAACGCACTAAAACGAGAAATAAAGTTGATTCTAAAACAATAGTGATAGCAAAAGCAAAAAGATTTGTTCGAATCGAGAGTTGTACAATACTCGAGTCGATACTGATACAATACTGACATGTTATTAAACGATACGATACCGATACGACTAAAACGATATTCTCGGTATTGTTGATATGATCAACACGAAAAATTGCAAAATATAAGTAAAAGATACGTAAGAGATTTACCATAAACAATTATTTTTTTATTTATATTTATACATTGTATGATACGATGAGTTATCTACGATCAAAAGCTAATATGCATACAAATCAAAGTTTAAACGGTAACTCAAAAATATCACCTTACAATTTACATTTAGACCACAAATTTATGTCCATTTATGATTTTTCTGATTTGCCATCCAATGAGTACAGATTAGGACTCATTACATATGTTCCACCGGAGAAGAGCCTTTCTAATGAGACTGATGTAGATATAGTCAACAGCAAGTGATTGAAAATTCCACTGTGTACCAGTGGAATGAATTGTCACAGTAAGATTTTCCATTTCCTGATGTCTATACATCGGCGGTAAACAAAAATTTAGAATTAATGATTTGTGATACAGATTTAACTTGTTGCTGCAATAAGTTGAAGTGTTCTGATAATAATGTATTGGTTTGATTTCGTCTTGGAAATTTTACATTGAAATTAAGAAGATGAAACAGATTTCGTGACAATTGATCGTCGAAAGTAGAAATAAGTAGACTTTCACGTGCTATCCATGCCATCAATACTTAATTCCAATCTATGAAATTACTACTGCGCTAAAAAATATTCATTCGTGAACCAGTATTTATCAGCAAATAACTAACAACAAATAAAGACCTTCTTAGTACTTACATTTATAAGTACGTCATCAAGGGAAGGTTGATCTTTTGCTATAGTTACAGTTGAGTCGAACAAGAATTTATAAATGCTTAAATAATGTCTTTAAAGATGTTTTACAATCCGCTGGTGTTACTTCTCTTTATTGGGATTTGCTTTGTAATTTTTAATTTCACTGACAACTGCACTGTTATTATTAGTGGATATTTTGGGTTTTTTCACTGAGATATTGTAGTTATTCACATTTTTACGCTTAAGTTTATGCTCCATATCAACGTATTTATGTATTTATGAGTAACCGTAGGTGTTAACCGTTACGTATATAGACTCAAACTAAATAAATGTAACATTGGAACACTATAATATGCAGATAACATGCTAATAAGAAAATATTGATAGCGGCAATATGTATATCGTACACATACCAACACATACGATATATAGATTCTTACAGTACACATTAATGTATATGTAGAATATATGTGTACAGGCATATAATAGATTCATAAAACCATTTGATTTTCCTCAGTACTTTTGATACGAGACGATAATTTTGAGACGACACTAAGACGCGGAACTGATACCATTAAATTTAAAAAGAAAACTGAAACACAAATACCATCAGATTATCTGTGTAATCAATATGACTAACAGAATTAAAGACAATAAACTTTAAATATAGAGGCAAAAAGAGAAACACTAATTTACCCTTCCCTCGCAGTCCCCTACATGCCTCCATAAAATAAAGGAAAAATTGCTTGTTTTCTCTGTGACTTTAGCCTAAATGAATTAAGATTCTGCCCCCTCATAACCCCTCCTACAACTTTGAGATTTTGCATACCAAGCTCTACTCCCTCTAAATAATAAGGTAAAATTAGTTTAATTTCTTTTTTGCTTTGAAATAGTTACATTTCAGAATCCTTCATCAACAGCCCCATACCCCCACGAACATATCCAAACCTTTTTAAGGATAGCCAGAGCTTACAAAAGCAGGCTAACCAGTTCAGACCCACTTTCTCCTACAGCCATCCTCATATTCAAATCGTTCCACGATCGAACAAAATCTTTTTAAATCGAACTAAACCTCTTATAGCCCGCACCCTCAAAGCCCTTCCACTCGTCCGATTATATTAAAGTACGACTGAAGTTTTGCTGAAGCAGGCTGGATATTGATTTATATTTTGATGTATCTAGGATACTACTTCTTGATATTCAAAATATAATTCTTTTGAATAATATTGCCATGCTGATAAATATCTTCTTAAGTTGTAATTATGCCAAATAATTTATTTAGATATTAGTTTAGTTAGCAAGTGACTAGAACTTAGAATCTAAAGCTCATTAACAACTTCTACGAGATGAAAAAGTTATTTGATCATTTAATTATTTTAATTTTAATTTTTGATACTTCATTTTATGTATCGACGCTTTTACAATTTCCACAGTACCTTTAAGGTATTGCTACGTCATTTAAAATCGATTTTTTTCAGGTATACGTAAATTTATTAAAAATATAATTAAAAAATATAATATAATGATGAATTAAAATTATTTTGCGAAAAAATTGAATTTATCAATTGAAATATAGAGTTCTGAAACTGTTTTTATTATGCTCTACGTGATACGATAAGACGGACATCTTCTATCTAAAAATATTGATTACGGATTGTCGTAAAAAGACTGTAAGTAAGTTGGGAAATTGATAAGATGTAGAATTTCATGTTTGCGTATAATATACGCATTTCTAACAGAAATAGAGTTTTTTAAACAATAATGTTGAATTATGTGACGTTTATCATTGTGATAATAATCATAGAATATTTGGTAAGTGCATTAGATTGTTTTTATACGGGTTTACTTCGTTCAATCATGTGAAGCAATCTTTATCTGATGATTTTGAATGATTTCAGAAGTGATCGTATGTTGATCATGAGAGGAAGCATGTAAGATTTCCGTTGTTCGATCACAAATATTACGTTTCAAATTTTGTGAAACCAAAAAGAGTATGATAAATAATTTCAAAAAAAGAATTTAATCAAAAAAATAAACCATATGTAAAGATACATTCATAATAATTGTTTTAGGAAGCATGTGATAATTATAGTAAACTTAAAAGTAACGTATTTTCGACTTAATATTTTAATATACTATGTGAAAATAGAGCTGTTAAACAGAAAATTAACGTGCACTAATAATAACACAGATATTCTTATATGTATGTATGTTTTTTGCCACGATCCGATAGCTTTTCGCTATCCACATCAGGCCAACTGAAAAAACAAACGATATTTATGATAAATTTAGTGAAATAACGCTGTGAAACTTCATATAAATGAGGAACATCACAAGGCATCAAATACTTGCTTCTAATACGATCATATTAAAAATGTAATACAACAAATAAGTACTTCTAACAAGACTATATATAAAAAGAGAAAAAAATAAAAAAACGTAAATCAACAATTTAATGGAACTATAATATTTGATAAAAATTATTCATTTAAACGATTGAGCAGCCTTCGTCGGAATCCAGTCAAAACTCTACTATATAAAAACACATAATGTGACAGCACAGTTCAATTAATTAAGACTCTAAGTACATATGAGTGTGTATGCATGTATATATAAAAATTTGAAGATTTTTTAACAATGGTAATAATTATAATAATAATGACAATGTTGCTGAAAATGTAGTACTGTCATATAAATGCATTATGGTTTTGTTGTAATATGTACACGACTATATACAAGAAAACGGTTATTATTTGCAGGAATAGAATTGCAACGTATCCATTGTGATATAGTTTGATACAATTTTTCTGATTTGTTTAATCTTTCTCGTTGTTCACAATATTGGATTATATGCCCTAAAAACCAGTTATTTGCAATTGTTCACTTCATAAACTCACTTCCGTAAGAAATTGCACCAAACTAATCACACGTTGAATATTCTTGGAAATTTATCGGTGACTCTATCTGATATTATTAAAGGACTAAAAAAAGCGTTGAGAAATTTAAATGGAACTAAAAGCAAAATAGATACTTATTTTTTTAAAGTCTTTTTTAAAATTGAAATCATGCACTCTTGCAATGTTGCAAAATTTTGTATAATAATTTGTTTCGAACCCAAAATATATTTTATTTTGTAAATCAATAGATTATCATACTAGCATGTCAAAAGAGAACTCTACTTATCCAAAGAATGTAGTACAGTGGGGAAAACCCCCTTAAGAATCGTGCTATTAGGTTCAAAAATTACAGTATTTCTTAACGTTTTACAACTTATTGATTCATATTTTAAGACTTTTTAATTACAGTGCTTGATTCATGATTTATATTATAGATTAAGAATAAAACATAGATTATAATTAGAAAACTTTTCTTGAAAATTAAGTGGTTTTCAAAACGTCATTATCAGGGCGTGGGGGGTTAGCGTGTGGAGTGCCCAGGGCGGGAAAGCCCCACCAGTACTGATAAATAGACCGCTGATGCATATGGAGCTAGTGTAATATTTTTTCTTCATGAGCTCGTCTAAAATTATCTATGCAAATATTACCCCTACGCACAGTCGTTTCAAAATATTTCGTAGCAATCATAAATGTGGCTTTCACCCAACTTTCGACCAACTAAAATGAGTAATAGCTCGAATCACTTTCTAGTAATTTACTTACTATGTGATACCGGGGTTTTGAAAATTGTTTGGCTGTAATGGTGCCAAAGAGAAAAAAGTGGCGAAATGAGAACAAGATTTATGTATACTTTACGTTCAGGTTCGAAAATAAAAGAAAAGTATATGCAAGATTAGTATAGTTGACCAGGTTTTTTTGATCGCTGATTACATATCTGGATTTAGATTCTCAAAACTTGATCGTTTACCTCATCTACGATTTAACACCAATCTGCGAATACACGATTCTCCGATCAATTTTTTTGCAAGAAGTTCATTTTCATCGTTTGTGGGTTGCTAATTACAAATCCAAGGTCAGATTCAAAAAATTTTACCATCAGGTGCTTGTAGGGCCACTCACACCAACCTACAAATACACGATATTCCACGAAATTTGGTTTTGTTGTGTGGTATATTACTTTTCAGGTTTTTTGTGTAGTTGATTATGTATCCAACGTTAGTCTTCCCAAATTCAGTCATGAACCCTAATAATACAGAGCATTATTCCAATAACTTTTTTAGCAATAAAACTTTATATAGTGTAAGAAAATACTATGCATATATAATACTTTAAACTTAATAATACACTATTTATGTTAAACCTGCTAATTTTCAGAGACTACAGTTGAATAGATTTAATTTATGTCAGAGATATTACTTAAAGCATCTAGTAGTAAACGCTTTTTGGTCAAAATTGCAAAATGGTTTTTTTTTTAGAGAAAATTAAAACTTAAAAAATTACTAAATAACCGACTTCCATCGTTAAAAAGGCGTAAGGAGTTACAAAAATCGTATTCTTCTTATTTTGTTTCTTCAATAATGTCTTGAGGATATGTGTACGAAATTTTAGATCTTAATTTACAGAAGACCAAAATAGAGAAGTGATTTATCCAGAAATTTCGCACTGCTTTCAGTTCTATTTAGATATTTTTGTTGAAAACTTTCAATAATATCGTTTATCCATGGTTTTTTAAGTGCTTATCTGTTTAGAAGTCAGTTAGCCATCAATGTATTACCCTATAAGCACCCTGTAAATATTATTATCAACCTCTATCTAATTAGTTGAATTTTTGATTAAAAAATACAGAGAAACTCGGATTTCTATGTTTTTCTCTATAAGAAAATATTCCTATTTTATTTGTTAGAATAAAAGTCACATCAATTAGTTAAGGCAATAAATAAGCTATGCATGTAAGTTTTATCAACTCCTTAACGATTTGCATCTTAAATACTACAAGTAATCGATATTTTTGTACGTTAACGCAAAAGCGTAAAAAACAAGTATTGTTGAGAATTTTTTTGTAAGCTACTACATTTTTCTATTTCTATTGAATATCATAATATAAAATTGTGTACACATACTATTTAGATATAAAGAAATAATATAAGAAAGAAACTCCAATTTCAAAAATTCCTTACACACATTTTTTTAGATCGAAGTCAAGTTCTTAGTAATTTTTCAAGTTAGATATTTTGTTAACCATCAAAAGGTTTTGTAACTTTGGACAGAGTTTGTTTTATTCTAGATACCTTTAAAGACCTGCTAAATTATCTCTATAGAAATACATGAATAGATTATTCAGATAATTGTATATATTTTTATGTTATTACTGTATATTATTAGAGTTTTCTAAGAACATGTACCAATTTCTCATTAGAGTTATTGTATTTAATATAATAGGGATTGACACAAAAACAGAAACTAATGTTAGGGGAATCACAGTTCGTAAAAATTGTTTATTTTTGCCACTGTACTGACAGTCAAATCCTGGTAAATTCCCGTTGGATTTATGATCGGCAACTTCAAAAACCTCGATCATGATACACTACTAGAAATAGGAATTTTATGTATAATTGTGTAAATGTAGATTAATGCAAGTTGTTGTGGGAAGTACGAATAGTCAAATTTCGGTAACCTGACCTTGGATTCGTAATCAGCTAGTGACCAAGAAAACATAAAAAATGATAAACTACTTAAAACTTTTTTTTTTGAACTCGTGTATTTATAAGTTAGATAAATCTGACCTTAAAATTGTAATCATCGATCCAAAGAAAACTAGAAAATTTATGTATAAATTTGATTGCTAAACTACATTATTAGTTTACTTTGCTAATAAATATAAATACTCTTGCCAATCTGGGATAAATTTACTTAAAAAATTATTGGAGGTTTTTGATTAACTATCAATATTGATTATTCTAATGACCTTTATCTTTAGAAAATCGATTGAAATTTATAAAATAAATCATAAACCACACGCAATACATCAGGCTTTATATAAATTTCAAGAAAAAAAACATCTCATACTCAAGCAATCCATGAGCCATCAGAGTAACAAAAACTTTTTTTCGTGATAGATGTCTGGGAGGAAATTTCGATGGAATTTAAATAACTTTTATTTTTCTTTCAAGATCTAATTTCAAAGAATGTATAAAATTTTAAATACTTTAAAGTGAAGAACAAGTCACTTAGTAACTCAATAAGAGGTTGTTGGATAAATTAATAGCCAGTTTAAACGCAGTAGACCTAAATTTTGTATTCAACATCTCAATAAATTTTCTCTACTTTTTGGTGATGAATAAACCTAAATAACATTTTGTAGAATTAATTAAATATATATATACATAAGAATCAGAATCTTTACGTGATCCCTTATAATGATAAGCTCGCAGTTAGAATAAATTCAAGTCATACTATTCATGTAGAATTATATGTTCCCTACATTCATCGTAATATGGCGTAATGGGCTATTGATATATTCAAATTATTACTTGGTGCCTGTTTATGCAAATCAAAAATCATTGTTAGGCACAGGGTCGGCATGCGGAGAGTGCAGGGAGATACACCCCCACTAGTACATATGTGGGACATTCTTTTACAAACCGAACACCTTTCTGACTGACACATTTTCGATTTTGTTGAAACTTTTATACAGATTCTATATTGAAAAAAAAGAGACACATATTTTTGTTTTTGTTTTTTTCACAATATTTTAGACGCTAGAAAGGATTGAAATTCTGCGATTTCGGTGATTTTGGGCTGTAGGAGGAATTTTCAAACATTCATACTATTGGTATCATTTAAGCTTTAAGACTGTATTTTTTTTAATTCAAAAGATAAAAGAATAAGCTTTGAGAAAAAAATACTTTTAAGGAAAATTATTAACAAATTAAGATAGTTATTAACAATTAAAATGTTCAAATTGATTTTTAACTATTGCACCCCCCCCCCCCCCCTCATAGCGAGTTTTTAGAAATACCATCGTATTCTACCACAAATTTCCTATTTAAAACTACTTTTTTTCAATGGAGAATTAATTATTACTATTGGAAATAAATTAATTTATGTAGCGCGGCACCTCTTATCGGCACGTGGATTCTATCGGACTCCTTATTTGCGCCACATCTTCTCTGTCTGTTTTATACATTATTATTTGACAGCTTTAGTTAAACTTTATTTGCAAGCATAATTTACCTCACGAATAATAAATTTAAAAAAATTAGTAAATAAAAAATATTATCGCAGCAAATAAATCGTGTTATTCATTATGGTTTTATTACATTATTATTAGTGAGTAAGTTCTTCGTTCTAAGTGACATTGTACAATATTTACATTTACTCTTATACTATATGCGTATAGTATTATTTTATTTAAAAATTTTCACAATAGTTTTCTTTTCGTACAATGATACTTTAACGTGTTTTTTATCGTTATAGCTTTTTCAGAACGCGTTGATAATCTTTTTTCTTCCTCTTTATAATCATTACTAGTTGAATAACGACATGTTATATTTAGTAGAGCTTCAGACACCTAATTGAACAACTATTCCGGAGTGCAAATCGGATTATTTCTTCTTTCTATTGTTACCTGGTCATTATTCCAATAAATACCTTGAACAGAATTTTGAATTATAAAAGCATAGTTTTCAGAAAAATCACAAATTACAATGCATTCATTTTTATTTAATTTGGTTTTTTTTATTCAAAAATTGTCTTTGTTTATTGACTAAAAAAGAATGTAGCAATAATTTTTTCGAACCGTTACTTAAATATTCTAAAAATTCATTAACACTAGATATCAAGGTTTTCAATGAAGTTCTTTTAATTGTAACCCACTGGTTATACTTGATATTGTCCATCAATTTTTCCTTGATATTCTATATCTAACTGCTCAATGAGATTACTTATACCGGGGCTTTTAGCACATGATCCCAAAAAACAGTCAGTAGATTGCATATCACACACCATACGATCCAAGCAATCATGAAAATTTTTGATGGGTCGCTGTGCATCAGCTGTAATTGATTTTTAATTTGCTTCATCCAATAATAATTTTACATTTTCATGTATTGGACAGACACAAACTGAATGAGTACCACTTGCTCCTGCCAATACACGATGTTTCAGTCGTTAACTAGCGAATTTCGAAAAACTACATTTTATTGTTGGATAATTAATTTTAAAAGATTTATACAATTCTTTTACATTATTTGAAAGTAAGCTCTTCTGCCTCTGTGATATTTTTCCACCCACTTTAACAGGGATGTAATCTTTTTTGCCTGGCATTATTTAAGTGTAATCATCAGATTGATAGAAGCTAGTTATAGTGTTGATAGTATCTACTTCTAAAGATGGATGGCTTTTAGGGTTTGGATTGCTAAATATGCCTTTCTCCTTGGCAATATTTTTAGCAATAGATATCATGTGGCGAGTAGCGGTAGAAAAATTGAATTGAATTTTTGTGTGTGACCAGCGTTCCAAAATAGTTAAAATATTAATTTTATGAGTAGGGTCTTGTATGGTACTAAAACTTTCTTGTAAAGTTCTTAGAATTCTTGTGTCATCATCATCCTCATCAGCAGCGCCTGGACCATTGTCAGTTTAATTAAAGACTTATTTTTAATCACTTCTGTAATTTTGTTCACTTTTTTCTCAGAATATCTTTTTTGCGTCAATTTTCGTTTTGTATTCGGTAAAGATATGAATAAACTCAATCTTTTATTTAAATGTTCCATGCGATCATTTAGTGTCATTTTTCTTTCTCCGGAAGTACCCGAAGCTTCTCCACTACCAATTTGAACATCTGATTCTTCCTTTGATGATCCATCTTTACTTTCCGGCTATAAAAGAAAACGCCTAATTAGTGCCATTGGCGGAATATTGGAAATTTATTTACTAAATATATTCACAATATCATAAGGATTTTATATATTCACTATATATAAGGAGTTTACTGGCTGAAAAAATGCGAGACGCTGCTGTTAGCTATGTTATGCTATTGAGTCACGTATTGAGTGGAATGAAGTCGAGCACTTAATTTGATATAGTTACGTACTATTTCAACTTGATCATTAATGCACTCAGCATCGTCTTCTGCTTAGGTGCTCTTGATACACTAACGACAGGTATAAAAAATTCTTTGTTGTTATAACTCCGTAGTTAATAGCATATTTAATGTGCGCAGAAAATTTTCATTCCCTTTTCTAAATTGTTCTCTTCTACTTCTCGAATGACTAATTAACTTAAAGGGATTAAAACACAAGTTACTACGAATGTTTGTGCCTTGTAATGTACGTAAAACTTTTTTAAGCATCGTTATGATTCTTGTCAGCACTTTACCAATAGGCTTACTAGCTTGGATACACAGGGCCAAACTTACGAGCGGATGAATTTGAAAAGAACACTTGCGGGCGCAGTAAAGAATGCTTAGGCAAATACTAGGCTCTATTTGGTTATCTGTGTAGTTATTCGTGAGTATAATTGGACTAGAATGATATGTATTATTGGCAATAATTGTATTTGAATGGGCAACATACGTTAAAGTTCGCTATGTCTAATGCAAAATTTAGTAGTTTAGCTTTATCTATTAATAACAAAACAAACAACCTAATGAACACAAAATATATAGTAATGATTTCCAATAAGACTGTATGTTTATTAAAATTTATTTAAAAATGATTATTATAAAAAACCATACATATTATGGAGAGAAACCAAATGGTGCAAGAAAATATGACGTGTCATAGAATCCGCGCGCCGATAAGACGTTTTATTAATTCATTTCCAATAGTAATAATTGATTCTCTATAAAATGAAAAGTACTTTTTGATAAGAAATTTAGCGTAGAATACGATGGTATTACTAAAAATTCACTACGAGGGGGGGGCAATAGTTAGAAATCAATTTTAATTAAACTGTTAATAACAATCTTAGGTTGTTAATTATTTTCCTTAACAGTAATTTTTTTCTCAAAGCTTATTCTTTCACCTTTGAAATTAGAAAAATGCAGTTTTTAGCTTAAATAGTACTGATGTTCTGAATGTTTGAAAATTTCTCCCACAGACCAAAATCACCGAAATCGCGGAATATCAATCCTTTCTAGGGTTTCAAATATTGTAAAAAAAAAAAAAAATTGTGTGTCTTTTTTATTCAATATAGAGCCTTTAAGACAAGTTTTAGCAAAATCAGAAATGTGTCGGTCAATTATTGTCAAAATCTGTTTGGATTGTAAAAGAACGTCCCATACATAATTGTATGCAGCTCTACAATCATATTTTGTTAGTATAAGAACATCTTTATGATTATCGATACCTACTGTTAGTTTTATTCAGTTGGATGCGTAAATACAATAACAATGAAAATACATATATTGTTTTCAGCTATAAGTTATCATTGTGTGTGACCAATAATTTATAATATGAAAAATAAGAAGTGACTTTAAGAAGCTTTAATTCATGAATAACCGATGCATTTATAGTTTTTCATATCATTAAGATAATATATATGATCTTCCAAATAATGGATCAGCTACGTTATCAACTGATCGAATCTTTTTCACTGTTCCGACCATCATTACTTTGCAATCGCTGGTAGCTAGGTGGTTGACGCATACTTGTAGTTCCTGGAGTTCCAGGTGTGACTTCTTTAGGATTAGTGCTGCGCACGCAGTTAATTGTATCACACTTTACAGGAATTTCTCCTCGCATGAACCTGTAATGATGATAATACTATTGAACAACGATAATACAGTTACAGTGATTTTAAACTGAAAATAAGGAATCCTTGCATACAACTTTTCAGGGTTACAGATAAATTGCTTTCAGGTATTTCATTGAACAACCTATACAACCCGATAAACCGATCACCTATGTCTGGTGCTGTTGGACAATACATAAATAAACTAATGCTGGAAGAGCTTTTTACGAAATTTAAAATATATATTTTATAAACTAGATGATTTAACTGGTGTTGTTGGGTAATATTTCTGAAATCAACCACGTAAAACTAGTTAAAAGCAACTCTCTCACTAGAAGAAAGCTACTCTATTGTTCGCGGTTAAGCGTATACTTAAATTCATGTATGCTTTTAGGTATTCGAGCTTGAAGTCAAGGAAAAATAATGTAAAGGTGAGAAAATACTTTTTTAAGATGATTCGTCCAAAAATCGACTAATAACTTATTTTCCCAAACTTTTGTGATCACTTCGTAATATTGCTATTCATCATTCGTTCAAATTATAAAAAGATTTGCTTATTAAATTATTCAATAAACGCTAATCTGATCAGGTATACATATACATATAGGCACCAACTACCTTAAGGGTTATTGGTTAATTATATGAAAAACAGATAGTAACAAGAAAAATTGTACAATTTGAGAAGCAAAAGCTCCTAAAACAAGTCTAAAAAGAAATCTCTGGAAAAATTATTTGAGTTTATTGAGAATGCATCAAAAATGTATTTATGATTTTATTTTTTTGCAAGATAAGTACTGTGCCAAAGAACAACGCTTCCAATCAGTTAATAATTGATAAAAGCAGAAGTTGATAACGCTGCCTGTTGTTATCAACATTTAAATAGTTTGGCAACTCTAGATCTTATCATTCATTCAAACAACAGCTTTCTTAAAGACTATTAAGATGATGTATGATAGCGTATCTTCATAAATATTGAACAAATTCTTAAAATCTTATCCCTTAGTTGTTAGTTACGTGCGACCGACATTTTACCTTAAAGAATTTCTTCCGCAAAATTACGTAAAAAAAAAATCTGTCAAAGTTTTAACCATTAAAGTGTGGATTGCTGAAAGTGACCTGCTGTTCAAAATTTGTTTTATAATTTTATAAATTTTAAATATACAAATACCCCAGAAAAAATATACATGCTTTTAAACTTCATTGTATCGTCATCCAAAGTAATCATTTTGTCGTAACGTACATAATGTAGCGAGTTGTATCATAAATTTAATCATATGTTCTTGCAAAATACATAAATTTCATATGGATTAATTAAACAATCTTTATGAGAAGTATTAAGAAATGCCGTTATATTCTTATTTAAAAAAAAATATTTACATTTGGTTTCTATAATGATTCTAATATTGATCTCACATAAAAAGAAAAATGTTGTAAAATCATTCAAATGTGTTAACGTTCTCGCTCGTTATGTTTCCTGCCATGAAAAAGATGATGACTGCCAATTGAACGCGCGCCCTCGATTACTATTGGAATCAGAATCTACCGTTGATTTGACTTATGGCTATTGGCCTGGTGCAGAACCAGTGGCGACACCCAAAATGCGACACCTGTCGGATCAAATCGGCGAACTGGGACCCCCAATTTATGTAGTCAGTATCGAGGGGTTCGAGGTAATCCACTATAACAATAGAATGAGAAGCGTTTACTAAACAACTCTTATACATAGTGTACATGAATGAATTCTGAACCTAATAAACGTAAAGAAGTTACGTTAAAACTATTCATGGAAAAATTCGGCATATTTGAATTATGTTTTGGATACTGTTGGTAATATACATAGCTATACTTGGCCGTGTTGGTTATACCTTAACTGGTACCCGCTACTCACGCTGCAGTAGTTTCGCGTATCCCCTCTTTTCAGCTGCACCAGGTCAATAGAGTGCTGTTGGGAACAAAGTGCATTGTTGCAGTTCGTTGCACGTTGGCATCAGAAGTTCCTATGCTAAAAGCATAAATTTGTGCTAACTTGTGATAAGAAACACTATAATTTAAACAGGTTTAAGCTCTGGATTTCTTGTTTCACCATAAGACTCAAGACTGAGTAGGGTAACTCTGCGTGTTTGATACATAATAGCATTACGGATCTCCAAACTCGTTAACTAAAATCATTCACTTGTTAACAAAGTGCCATAATACGTTTTGAACTTATATATACCTCTAATTTTAGAAAGATGTTACTTCTGTTTGCAAATTAATACCGGAGATAATTATAGTAAAAAAAAACTCCGGGAGTGCCGGCAGAAGTGAAAACTCGCACAAATTGCTTTATTTATCAGTATAAAAGTACTATCATTTATGTAATGAAATATAATATTTATTTATTGTGCTATCGTACACAAGCATGACAGTATATATTACATAAAAAATTAAACACTTTAGAGCTATTACAAATATTTTACATTAAAAAGTTTATCTCTCCGAAAAATCAACTTGCATCAATATTTTTAACTAGTCTTTCACCATCATCATTACCAGCATCATCATCGACAATCTCAAAAACTGATACAATAGGTTTATGGTAGCTGATGTAAGAAACGAACAACTTGGATTCGAATCTATTTAAATGTCCAATAAAGACCTCATTAATAGTAGTTTGTATTTTGTTGCGCTAAGATTGCGATCATTTAACATCGTTAAACCAAATTAATCATTTAAAAATTCAATTAATGATTGATTTTTATTGTCTGCAAAGTTTACATTGAAATCTATACTCAAAATCATTGGCAAATCATCAAATCTTTTCCCAAAATTGTATATACATATATATACATATAAATGTTTACGTGCGACGAGCTGCTGACTGCAGCCGTACAGCGAGCTGCGAATCCGAAATTTCTTTCCGTGTGCGCGGCTTAAGGAGGTTCAGTCGTTTTTAAGGAGGTATATTCACTCGCTGAAAAAAATAAACGTTGTACTTTGACATGCTCTGAGTACACATGAATTTTTTCAATATCTTTTTCCAGACGAATTTTTGAGAAAAAAAATCCTTAAGGTAGCTCATCACCTCTTTGAAAGTCGGGCCATTGCACCTAAATTTAAATCTATTGTAGAATATGACTCAACGGATGTACATCCAAAATCGAAAAATAAAAATATCCGAAGTTCGAAATTTCAGCATTGGTCTTATCGGTCAGTTTGATTTTTTCACCGAAAGTTATAGCTTTTGTAGGCTAAAAGTCGGGCCACATTTTACAAAAACTAAGAGCAAGAAGTTTGAATAATCCTCTTTCTAATAGAATCGCGAAAGTCAAAAAGTATAGGTCAAAACAAAAAGATATGACGTGTTAAAAGTCCAAACCAACGGTTAATCTTAGCACATAAACAAGTGAATTCATATATATATATATATATATAGGTATACACATTGAGCCTGCTACCCGATGTGTTTAGGTGTGATAGTCTAATGTCACATAAATAGATAGTACAAGGGTGATGAGCCACCTTA